>PVJS01029602.1:0-24659 GCA_004027185.1 Glis glis
CAGGTCGCTCCTAGTGCACCTGTGAGCCACAGAGCCAGGTCGCTCCTAGTGCACCTGTGAGCCACAGAGCCAGGTCGCTCCTAGTGCACCTGTGAGCCACAGAGCCAGGTCGCTCCTAGCGCACCTGCGCACCTGTGAGCCACAGAGCCAGGTTGTACCTAGCGCACCTGTGAGCCACAGAGCCAGGTTGCTCCTAGCGCACCTGTGCATCTGCTAGCCACAGAGCCAGCCAGGTTGCTCCTAGCGCACCTGTGAGCCACATGAGAGAGTGTGCCTGCCTTCTTGCACATCCATCCCGGGAGGGACAGGCCATCTACAACCAACAGAAGGTGCCCATCTTCAAGAACGCTTGGGGGGGTGTAGAAGGGGTGCATGGGTGTTGCAACTTCCACAACAGAGTGTCCATCTCAGAGAACACTTGGGGAGTGGGGAAAGGGCACGCGGTCCTTGCAACTTCCATGGGGATGGGGACTCACTCAGTAGGCCTGTCCACCATGCACCTGTCCCTTCTAGGTCCTGGTGCGCTGTCCCGCCTGCCTTTCACGATGCGGTTGCCCTGTGGTTTGCATCTGTAACCCCACTCCCGAATTCTGTTTCTGCTTTCAGTTATGTCAGCCGGTTTTCCCTCATGGTCCTTTATTTTCTTGTGACTGTACATTTTTTTAAAATTTTTTGACCACGGATCCCTCCTTTTCTATCATTTTATGTGCAGAAATTCTTGGAGGGCCGAGTGAAAGTGCGAGTCTTCAGAAAGGATGTCTGTTTTCTTCCAGATGCCAGGAAAAATCCTAACCCCAGGATACTCTGAATTAAATGAGTAGCCTGCAGTTTTAATTTTTGAAAAAAAAAAGAACAAAAAAGTAGTACTATTTAGTGTGAGAGAGGTGGTGGGTAGTTCTGAAAAGTTTTTTTTTTTTTTTGCGGTACTAGGGATTGAACCCAGGGGCATTCTACCTCCGAGCTACACCCCCAGCCCTATTTTTTATTCTTTATTTTGAAACAGGGTCTCACTAAGTTGCGGAGGGCCTCACTAAGTAGCTGAGGCTGGTCTCGAATCTGCGATCCTCCTGTCTCAGCCTCCAAAGTACTGGGATTACAAGCGTGCACCACCACGCTGGGCTAGTTCTGAATTCTTAATGGTGTTTGCAAAGAGGTAGACTTAACATCCTGTTGTTTCTGAAGAAAAGAATCATGGTGGGCATCACAGTTGATAAAAAGCAGAGACTTGGTTAATGTCATAACATTTTAGGTTGAAATTTATTCCTGTGATAATCCTATTATATGTGAGAATTCATTGATAAGAAAATATTGCTCTGCAGGTATGTGGCTTTGAGATTATTTTTTTCAGCGTCAGTCTGATGTTAGGCACAGCTAGAACTTCCGGTTCCCTACTGGAATCCAGTATTTGGTGCTGTTTTACCACAACAAAGGAAAAGTTTATTCAAAAAATTGACTTCAAAATCTTTTTCAATATATTTATGGTGAAATGTATTTAATTTCACCCACAACATTTCCTTGTAAAGTTGGCACATGTTTTCTGTATTAGCAATGGGGACACCCTGTAGGTGTTTGGCTTCCTGGGGATCTGGGTGTTTTCCAAGAGACCCTGTAATTCCTCTAACTTTGTAGAGAGATTCTCATGGTCTACTTTAAAATGTTTTGGACATGTGGCAAAAGTTCTTTGAGGTGTTTTCCTTCCTGGTGTTCTTAATATATATATATTTTTGTACTGGGGGATAGAACCCAGGGGCATTCTACTTTTACACCCCCAGCCCTATTTTATTTTTTATTTTGAAATGGAATCTTGCTAGGTTGCTGAGAGTCTCACCAAGTGGTTGATGGTGGTTTCGAACCTGCAATCTCCTGTCTCAGCTTCCCAAGTACTGGGATTACAGGGGTGTGCCACCAAGTCTGGCTTAATGTCTCTTTTTTTACAATATACCTTTACTGCTGGTGCATTGTAATTATACATCACAGTGAGATTCAGTGATACACGCATACGTGCACACAGCACTTGGTGTATTTCTCTCCATATCCCCCCTCCAATCCTCTTTCTTCTGTCCCTATACATGTTAGTGAGATTGGTAGGGAAACCTTCTTGTATGGACATAACCTTAGTTGAACCGTTCCCCCTCCCCGCCTCCCTCTCCTGTGAATGTGTCTGTTGATTCTCTGCATGGAGGCAGTGGTCCACTGGCCGGGGAGGGAGGCGGGGCTCCGTGTGGTCCAGGCCCTGGTTGTTTGTGTCATCCATGTGTTTTTATCGCTATAGTAGACCGATACTATTTGCACGTGAAGTTCAACATAGCGAGGCATTTGGGTTCCATTTTCTTCACTACTTTTTAGGTCAATGAAGTATGAAATCGGAATCCAGACTTTGGTGAATAGAGCTCTGAAAATTGTTTATGCCGGATGGTACCGGGATCAGTAAGCCAGCACTTGCTGGGGATTTATGCAGCCTGTAACTGCCGAGCCATTGAGCAGTTAAAATTAATTTTCACCAGAAAATAAGATTCTAATTGTGCCACCAGCAAATGAACTTTGAAGCGATGCCTGCTGATGTATTAACAGTCCTGGGGCTCTCCTCATGATAATGGGTATGAGATGGTGCATGGAGAAGACAAACATCATTAAATCTATCCCATATCCGATCGTTATTCAGATACTTCCTGCATTTTCTGGAGTTAATTGAATTCGAGCATGACTTTTTTCCTTCTATAAAACAAAGTGTCACAGGCTCACAATTAGTTAAAAAAATAAATTTCCTGTAAAGCCAAGAATTAATGAACTCTTTTGTGAAGAAAGCCATATTCACACAAACTCTAAACCAGCATATAGTGTGTGTGTGCGTGTTTGGGGGAAGGGACTCCAAATAACTTGGCTTGTAATTGGAATGTGCTCCTCTGTGCCTTAAGAGTTCACTGCCGAGATGCAGATGTGAAAATTATATATATATATATATTATGTTCATTTATTGGTGCATTGTAATTATACATTTTGATATATGTCAGGGTATTGGAAATGATATTTAAATCAAACCATCTCGGTTCTTCTAGACCCCAGATTTTCCTTCAAACCAGACACCTGCATGGAATTGAATCCAGGCTCGCCCTTTCTCTCCCTCCCTCCCTTCCTTCCTTCCTTCCTTCCTTCCTCCCTCCCTCCCTCCCTCCCTCCCTCCCTCCTTCCCTCCCTCCCTTCCTTCCTTCCTTCCTTCCCTCTCTCCTTCCCTTCCTTCCTTCCCTTCCTTCCTTCCTTCCTTCCTTCCTTCCTCTTTTCCTCCCTCCCTCCCTCCATCTCTCCCTCTTCTTTCTTTCCTTTCCTTTCCTTTCCTTTCCTTTCCTTTCCTGACCTGGGGCAGATTAAACAACATCTCTAAGACTGTTTCCTCATCATTGATGTAGGCTTGGTCAATGTCTACTCCACTGTCTGTGTGAACGCGGTACTGTAATGTGCCTGGCGTGGATTCTAACATCTGGTGTCTTCCCTTCCTTTCTTCTCTGGAAGAAGTGAGATGGGAGTTGGCCCATGGCTGCCCTGCCTCTGCTTCAAACGCCTACTCCCCACCACGCCACGGAAACCCAGCTGCACCAGCAGACTTCTGCGAGCCCCTCCTTCCATGACTCTGCTCCTGGGATCTCTGGGGAATCATTTGTTTCCTCTTCCTGGTTTATTTATATGTTCTCAGGAGTGCAACATCGAAGCCATGCATAGTATTTTGTATGTTTTTTTTTTTGTGGTACTGGGGATTGAACCCAGGAGCATTCTACCTCTGAGCTACATCCCCAGCCCTACTTTTTATTCTTTATTTTGAAACAGGGTCTCACTAAGTTGCAGAGGGCCTCACTAAGTAGCTGAGGCTGGCAGTGAACCTGTGATCCTCCGGTCTCAGCCTCCCAAGTACTGGGATTACAAGTGTGCGCCACCACACTTGACTTTTTTATGATCTTTTAATGCTTCACTTTTTCTGTATTTATTTTTACATCTTGTTTCTTTTTTTGTGCTTTTATTGGTGCATTATAGTCTCACATGATAACATAGTTCATAGCGATGGCGACACACACGCACACAGCACTTGGCGGGCTTTCCCCCGGCTCCTTCCCATTCTCCCCCTCGTCCACATACAGGGTGTTGAGATTGGCATTGGTCTACATTTTATTTCTACTTAATGTTAATCAGGTGTCTCATTTGGGAGACTAATGATTATGAGAAAATATGGAATTTGGGAATTTAGAACTCACTTAAAATACCTCTTTGGAGAAACACGAAGGCTAGCAGCAGCCCCGGGAGAGCCCATTAGAGGTGGGCAGGGGAGGGAGTGGCTGGCAGTCACAGGCTGAACTGGCCCAGCTTTGTGTGGTTCACACAGTTTTCAAAGCTATGAGCTAGTTGGTTGCAACATTTCACGACTGGGGGAATTCATGTCATAATGTGAACTCTTGGTTTCTGCTGGGGAAACGGAGGGTTTGGTTGCTCAACAGGACTCGGTTTCAGTTGCCTGCATTTCCATGTGTATACAGTGTCCTGGACCTAGAAGCCCTGTCCATCTTAGTCAGAGAAGCACCTTCGCACTAGCCCTAGTCCCCACCGGTCCCTACCTAATACTGCCCTCAGCCAGTGTCGCCTTTTATCTGCCTGTTCTTTGTAGGATTCTGAGTTTATGACTCTTGACTCTATATTGGATACTTATTTCTAAAGTTCCTTCCACCTACCAACTCTAAGTTAATTCTTCTTCAAATATTGCTAAAATCATCAAAAAATAGTAGTGATCTCACATGCAAATAATTTGTTTTTCATCAGGAAGAAACCTTACCATCAGACATAAATTGTATGCTGTTATTTATTATCATTTAAAACATTAATTTTTTTGAGAAATATGGAAGGCACTTTTTTTTTTTGGTACTACAGATTGAACCCAGGGGCATTCTATCTCTGAGCTACAACCCCAGCCCTATTTTTATTCTTTATTTTGAAACAGGGTCTCACTAAGTTGTGGAGGGCCTCACTAAGTAGCTGAGGCTGGCTGCGAACCCGGAATCTCCTGTCTCAGCCTCCCAGGTACTGGGATTACAAGCGTGCGCCACCATGCCCAGCATAGAAGCCTCTTTAAAAGTTCCCTAGGGTCAAAAATTGTATTAGTGGGATTCACAAAAATTTTGTTCTGACAACTTTTTCCCACTTTTCAGTTTTGGCAAAATAAGAAGGGTGACGAAGCCCTGTGAGGCAGGAGGGAGTGGAGAAGGCCAGCAAGGCTGGGCATGGGGTCTGGGCTCTGCTCTGCCATTGGCCTGTTGTGGGAACATCTCTGAGCTCGCCATCCTGGTCCTTTCCTGACCTGTTCAAAAAAGCACATTGAGTCAGGCGTGGCGGCGCACACCTGTAATTCCAGTACTTGGGAAGCTGAGACAGGAGGATTGCAGGTTCAAGACCAGCCTCAGCAACTTAGCAAGACCCTCAGCAACTTAGTGAGACCCTGTTTCAAAATAAGAAATAACAACAAAAAAGGGGGGAGGGCTGGGGATGTAGCTTGGAGGTAGAATGACCCTAGGTTTATTCCCAGTACCAAAGGGGGAAAATAAAAGCCATTGAATTAGGCCATTTCTTTTTTTTGTTTTTTTCCTTTTAATTTATTTTTTAACATGCTTTTATTGGTGCATTGGAGTCTTACATCACAATGAATATCTATTTGATGTTAACATACATGCACACAGCTCTTAGTGTCCCCCCTGCCTCCCCCACCCGTGTGAAGTACCAAGAATGATGTTGGTATATTTTCACATGTACATATTGTTTATGATAGTAATTCCACTGATTCGCTTCTTTCTTGCCCTTCCTCTTCCCTTGTACCACTTCCCTTGCCCCACTGAGGGTTCTCCATTATCAACCGGAGTCCCTTGTGTGTCCCCTCTACTCCCTAGGTCACTCTTTGATGAATAAAATCATGTGAGGGAAAGTGGTTTCATAGAAGTGTCAGTCCCCACAGGGCAGCACTGGGGGGGCCTAGCTGGAGAGCCGTCCTGGGGCTACATTGTGTTGCATGTTGATGTGGATTCTGTGCCTCATTTCTAGTTCTGAATTGCTGTGGGGGAGTCTCTTTTAATGTGGAAAAGGATCTATCTCTAACGAGACTCCAATTTTCTATCTAAATATTTACTTTCTAATGATGTTTTCTCTTTTCTTCTTTTGCAGTTATATTCATATAGTTCCCAGAAAACCTGCAAAGATGAGAAAGTTGAAGGAAGTAAGTGTTCACTGCTAACTAATAAGCATGAGATAAATTAGACGATTTGGTAAGAATGTAAGTGTCAGTGTTGAATAACTGAAGTTTAAAAAGCAGTGTTTAGCAAGGAGTTCCAACCAAGGCACGACAGAATCCACCTCGTGAGCATGTCAGACCTGTCAGCGCACATAAGTCGCCAAGTGATGGTAGAAATATCCTGAGGCCACGCCTAGGGAGGTAGTCATCTTTGGGGCACGCTATGCAATTATTTGTTAAAACTTTTCACTTTCCTTTTGTTTTGGGGATTCAGAAAGTCGGATGTCAGGAAAAGCTCTTTTAAGTCATGCAATGTTGAAAGCTAATTATAATGCTGAATTTAAAGGCTTTCCACAAGTTCTCAACACCGAGTTAGACATTTGAGAGGGCCCCAGGATGGGACACTCACCAGTCCATTCAGATCACTTGATTCTTGGCAAAAACAAACAATCATTTGTTTGAAGAGACCCACCTTTTCTGTAGGCAATGAAGATGACCAGGTTTGAAGCAATGTAGCGTGTTGATGCTTAGAACCTAACATGATCTTTACTTTTTCTTTAACATGGATTCATGGTTTTGTGGAGTGTCTCCCAGGTGAGGTGTTCTGAGGGTGTCCACTTGGCTAACTCTTGCCTTTTTTAAGTTTGCTCTTCTATAAAATGGGCACGATGATCCCAGCCTTATTGGATGTGGCAGGGACTCTGTGACACAGTGTGGAGAGTACCAGCAACAGGTCCTGCTGTCTGCCCTCCTCCCTGTCCTAAATCAGTGGGACTGTCCCATGTCCTGGCGTCACCACCCCTATCTAATACCTTCCTTTCCTCTAAGGAAGCTTGGAGAGCTTCTTTGAGTTTGTCCTTCAGGGCAGCAGAATTAAGTCAAACTTACCATGTTCCCAACTTAAATCGTCCTTCTCCAGGTGCGGCTGGGCAAGCTTCCACCCCGAAAGCAGTCCTGGCTCTTGCATTGCAGGGCTGTCTGAATACACAGAGAAGTTCTGTGTCATTGTCCTGGGCACAGTGGGGCCTGCTTACTAGTCCCTCTCCGGGGACTGGCAGCAGATTCGCAACTTCTCTGAAAGCTGTCTCCCCAGAGTATATGTTCTACTTTGAAACTCGCTCATTCTTTGCACATTGTAGTGCTTTAAATAAGACTAACAGGTAACATTGCAGGACAGGGAGGAAGCCTCTAGAGTGCCCTGTGAAACCTCTTTATCTTCTAGTTGAGGAAGCCAGGGTCCTGGAGAGCATTCAAGAGACCGAGCAGTTCTTCTTGAGTGAACTTAGGTCGCTTGTGTCTTTTAATTTATCTGGGTCATTTCAGTTTTTTTCTTTCTTTCTATGGTGCTGGGGAGGGAACCCAGGCTCCTGAGCAGGCCAGATGAGTTTTCCACTGCTGAGCCATATCACAGGTGGGGTGAGCGGTAACCCCTGCTTCCTTCCCAGCCAGTTGGCAAAATGCCAACTTTGAGAATTGTGGTGGAACTTTACAAAGCACGCGAAGTCAGTGCTATCATAAAACCTGTCGTTCTTTATGTAAAAGAAGTGCACGTTTTTCAAAAGGTGGATGATAAACACCACTGTCACCATGACCAGCAAGCCTGGGGACCCCATCCCCCAAGCATGTTTCTGCCACACAGGCCTGTTCTCCTCTGGGGAACCCATCTTCTGCGTGGAGCCAGGGACAGAGGGACAGGGCTGCAGGGCATCAGGGTTCCCATGCACGTTTCTCCAGGAAACGGAGCAGGGGTTGCATGGGCGAGTTCTGATCTTCCTCACCACTACTACACCACTGCTCCAGAAAGGCTGACCTTGTAAGACTCTTCAACATTTCCAGGAGCGCGGGAGCCCATAAAGTGACCCTGGAGCCACCCAGTGTGACCTCTCTTCTTTAGGGATGAAACAAGAAATGTGGAGACCACCACCCTCGCTCAGGGTTTCCGTGGTCTGTGGCCTTGGGTGTCTCCAGGCAGGAATGTGCTGAGTGGTTTCGCGGAGGCCGTCGGTGCTCGGCCGCACGTGGCCTGCGCAGGCGAGCACTGGAAAACTGCTTGCCGGTCGCGAGGGTCTCCCCTAGGTGCGCTCACCCGGTGAGGCTCGAGTCTTTTCTGTGTGGCGTCGTGCATGGTGAGGGCTGTAGGGATGCTCGCCGAGGCAGAGTGGCATGAGGCCAGGGACGTGCAGCCTGGAGACGACAATAAGATAGCAGCAGGCTCGCGAGCTCCTCGCTCATTTCAGGCTCTCGCTCAGCTCGTGCCCACGCCCTGTCTCATTTTGTGTTACTGGTGCTGAAAGCAGAGACCTCAGGAGGTGTCTACTGTTGTTATTTGAGTTGTGTGCATGAGGAACAGCTGAGTGAGGTCCGACAGCTCAAGGTTTCATAGGTAGTGTTCCGGTCCGCATTCTTGCAGCCATGCTCTAAAGACCTGACCACGTAACTTAGAGGAAAGAAGAGTTATCTTCTTACAGTTTGGGGTTCAGTCCATGTGAAGCCAGGGACCAAGGATCTCAGGTCATGGCGGTGGGAGGTGGACAGAGGGAGAACACATGGGCTGTGCTCCTCACGTCATGGAGGCCAAAAGAGAGAGAGAGAAAGAGAGCTAGATAGAGATAGATAGATAGATAGAGAGAAAGATAGATAGATAGATAGAGAATGAACAGGGGGAGGAGGAACCAAATATAATCCCCAAGACCACACCCCCAAGGACCACCTCCTCCAGCCACACCCTGCTGGCCTACCAGGTACCACCCAGGTAAATCCATTACAATGGAATTATCCACTGCTGGGATTACAACCCTCAGGACTTGATTATATCAATTCCAAACACCAATTTATGAGCTCTTCAAGGGCCCACTCTGTATCTAACCATCACAGCTATAAGTGGCAGGGCCTGGACCAGAATTGTGGATGGGTCCAAGCCCAGGGCCCTGAGCACCATGCTGTCTTGGTAAAGGCACCAAGACTCGTGTGCTAAAAGCTATTAGAAGATCATGGTTTTTTTTTTTTTTTTTGCGGTAACCGGGATTGAACCCAAGGGCATTCTACCCCTGAGCTACATCCCCAGCCCTATTTTTTTATTCTTTATTTTGAAACAGGGTCTCACTAAGTTGTGGAAGGCCTCACTAAGTAGCCGACGCTGACCGCAAACCTGTGATCCTCCCGTCTCAGCCTCCCAAGCACAGGATTACAAGCGTGCGCCACCATGCTTGGCTAAGAGCATGCTTTCTGGTGGCCTGTTTGGGTCAGATGCTTAATGCTATGTGTTCTTGGACGATGATATAATTTGATTCTTTGTTACCTGGATATTTGGCCTGATTGTTTTAAAAATTAGGTATGAATGTGTAGAGTCTCCTGCAGAGCCTGATAGTAAACCACAGCTGCTACGTGGTGAAACACATCCGCGGTGACCTTGATGTCATCTGTCATTGACTTAGATTTGGTTCCAGCACCTTGGATAAGTAGGTCTACAGCCCAGTAGGTCTCAGCCTCTCAGGGCAGATGAGTGATGTGTGAATGAGACTGTCACCACCTTCAGAGAGTGACAGAAAACCACTCCTAGGAGATTATTATGTGAAGCACAGGGAACAAAAACTCCCAGACCCACGTATTTAATAGCTGAAGTTATTTAATTAGGCAGGCGATATCAGGGTTAATGAATCATTAACACATCAAAAGAGCAATTAGCTCATTGTTTTCCACGATTTCCTGCAATCAGGCAGGAAAGCTGTTCTAAGTCTGTACCTAAGTCACAGAGTTTTGTCAAAGATAATTTCTGTTGTTTTGTTTTCAAACAAGGTCTGTAAATGCGTGCGCATTGTTGGTATTCATGGCGTTGATTTTTCATGACTAGTATGCAGGTGTGTATAATTTTATATGTAGTACACAGTGGGGTAAGGATGGATGTAGGCGTGGCCTCTCCTTTCTCTGACTCCCTTGAAGAGTGTCAGACCTTCTGTCTTCCGCTCGCAGCAGCTTTCACGCAGCCCTCATTCATTCGGATTCATGAAGTAGTTGTCGAACTCCCGCACGGGCTGCTCATCCTTTGCACACCTAGGACATCTGTTGGGTGTGCGTCTTTGCTCTCAGGAGACTCACGATCTACAAGGATTGTGCAAGCAAATGAACAAAGAAATGTTGGCAGGACCAGATACTATGAGAAAACGTCGAGGTGTGTGCTTGGACAGGGCCTCTCTGAGGAGCTGGCATCTACGTGACTTCTTAGAGGACATTCCTGGCACAGGTCGTGTGTGGAAACAGCATTTATACAGCTGGAGGGATGAGGACAAGGCCAGAGTGTAGGGGGCAGAGGCAGGAGAGCCGAGGGAGGAGAGGAGCCAGTGCCAGCTCGTGTGGGCCGTGCCAGGGACGGGGGTTACAGAGATAACCTGCTCTGATCTATGATCACAAAGGTCCCTCTGCTTGTTGTGAAGACAGGACAGTGGGGGCGGGCAGCAGCAGAGGCGAGTGAGGGAGAGGTGGGGAGGCCCGGGCCAGCCGGGCGCTGAGCGGTTCTGAGGTGGAACGGACAGAATTGCTGATGGCTTGGTTGTGGGTGCTAGGGACGAGAAGACACAAACATGTCTCCTAGAGTTAGCAGTTGGATAAAAGGGTCTTGATCGCACCCTCTCCTGGATGGGGCGCTCCGGGGACAGCCTGTGGGTGAAGTGGGCAATTCTACTTGGGCCATAGTAAGGCTGTGTTAAGAGACTCCCGCTATTTGGACTGGATATTTATTAATGTGTGAGGGGTATTACACTGTGCCTTTTATAAATCTGTAAGGTCTATCATCCTTGTTCTAAGAACTAGCAAGCTGCTGCTCAGAGAGGTGCCATGGCTCCTCTGCAGTCTGCTCTTGTCTCTGGATCTGTCCCAGAGCCTGTGGTTCTACCTGCCAGGCCGCCCCAGGCCTTGCTCTCTTTGTCCATGCCTCCGGGTCAGACCTCCATTCTACCTGCATCTCAGCGCTGCAGCAGGTGCTCAAGTAGACCTCCCGACAGCGGCTCCATCTTTGCTCGCTCTCCCCACTTCTCCTGCGGACCCCTGTGAGACACACCCAGAACCCCACCCTCCCTCTCCTCTTCTAAGACGTGGGTGGTTCTCAGGAGGTGGGGGCGAGAGCTTTCCTGCTTCTGTGATGGTGTTTGCAGAACCAGGAGGACCTGGGCTGGGACTTTAGTACGTGACTTTTTACGCAACTTGGAGGATTCAGGCGAACCTCCTAACACTAGCAGGTCAACACTGCCTATCTGTGTGTGAGCTGGGGAGGGTCAGGCATGGAGGGACTGGGGAGCAGCGCTGGCCCGGGAGGCCCTCTGCTGGGTCAGGCAGGGCAGGAGCCCGGGAGCACCCTTGGGAAATGTCTGTCTCGGGAGTGGATCCCTACAGGTTGGAGGGGCCTGGCCTCAGAGTGGGGGCCTGGGCAGGCAGCAGGCCCAGCAGGGACGAGGTCCTGGAGCCTGCAGCCAGGTAGAGCAGGGAAGCGCGGGAGGGGGGTGTTAGCCAGAGACAGACTTCTGGACTCAGAGCAACCGGCACCCCTTCTGTGAGCTGCAGGGGAGTTCTGGGTTGGGAAGGGGGTCTGTCAGCCTGCAAGGCAAGGGGGTTATCAGAGTCAGTGTGGGTGTGGTGTGAAGGGGCCAGGCGCCTGGTGCATCTCTGCTGGGAGTGTGCCTGCAGGTGTTGAGTGTGCGGCGGGAGGGGCGCTGGGTGCAGGTCCTACTGATGCTGCAAGGCCTGGTTGCCCTGGTGGCTCTTTAGGGATGGTGCTGGGCCTTGGAGAGGCGCTGAGCATGTGGGTGCAGGAAGGAGGTTGGGGGACTCTGAGCCAGGCCCCTCACCATGCAGCAGAGGCCCAGGGCCTGTGTGTGGCCTGGCCAGGGGCCAGGGCTGCTGACTGCACCATAACATAGAGGGTGTAGAGTGCCCGAGAACAGAGTAAGGCCACTGCACACGGGGCAGGGAGACACAAGGCGGATGGCTGCTGCTCTACGTCGGGTCTGGACTTTGTTCTGGGGATGGTGGGGTATCCCCCACCTGCTGCTGGGCAGGGATGCTGCTGGAAGACAGTGGTGTTCATGGGAGACGACAGGCGTGGACCCTGGCAGGGACTGTCCCTGTCACCCTGATGGAGAATTTGCCTAGGTGTCAGGGCCTGGGCAATTGGAGCTAGAGGACAACAGTGGGAGGGGGAAGCCCCTCTGCTGCTGCTCCACCTGGTGCACTGCGGGCACAGAGACCTGCATGGCCAGCGCCAAGCTTTTGGAGGACAGCGGGCTGCAGTGCACGGCCAGAGGGGCCTTGTCCCGGAGCGTCGCCTCGCGCAGCCCAGGGCAGTGCACATCGGCTCTCCAGGGCTCCCTCTGCTCTCTTCCCTGCACACCCCTGACTGGGGTCTGGTGACTTCACTCCCCTGCGCAGCTCTCAGAAACTCTTCCCTACTGGAGAGTCTCAGCTGTGGCCTGAGGCAGAAGTGTGACAAGGCCACCCCCCGGTTGGCTCAGCCTGGCAGCCGGTGTTCTCAGGAAAGAGCCAGGAAGGGTTGGGGAAGATGTGGGCAGAGTTCCACCTGCTGGCCCAGACAGCTGGCTGGAATCTTGGAGTCTGAAAATACAAGCCACCCTGTCCATTCTTGGGTGCCCATGATTCAGCCAGCAGGGCGCTGGGGCACTGGAGGTCATCCGCATGTGTGTGTTGGGTGAATCACTGGGGCGTTTCTAGTGCAAGATGTGCAGCCCCCCTCTGGTTCCTCTGTTTGTCACTCTCACCCTGTGGCACTCTGCTTCTCTACCACTCTTAGTGCCTGCTCTTCAACCCCAAATGCCCACGCACCATACCTGCGGGGATCCCATCCACCCCAGCACACAGGTGCACAGGCCCCCGCTCCTGAGTCCCTCCTGGGTCCTGTCCTGGGTGTTCTGTTAACAAGGGACCCCCGCCTTCATGTTTTGGGGATGGTGCTGTGCATGCTGTGTTGCTCGTTTGAGCTGGACGTTGAGGCTTATGCTTTCTCTTTTCAGATCAAACCGGTGGTACACTGTGACATAAATGTGCCTTCCAGGTGGCAAACGTATCACCGTGTATCCCGACATATAAAGTAAGTACAACATCTGGGGTGAAAACTCGAAATCTGCTGTAGCTTCTTATAAACAGTACGCTCTAACCAGAGCCCGACCGGCTCTCCTAGCCTCTCTTCTCCTCTTCCTTCTCTCCCACCCCACCCTCCTCTCTCTGACCGGTGCATGACCTTCACGTACTTTGTTTCTCTGAGTTTGTTTCCTTGGTTGTGAAGCAGGATGGGGGACGACTATGAGAAGTTAGTGAGGAAAACCACAGTCTGCCTGAGCTCCAGGACCAGCACTTTTTCCCCAGCCCTTAGGTCATCAGGATGCTTTGAGGTTTTAGTGATTAAAATCTCTGATGGAGCTGAAGATAGTACTGTTTCCAGTACAACTTAGAAGAAGGAAGATTTATTTGCTCACAGTTTTTGGAGCTTTCCAGTTCAGTCCATGTGAGGCTGGGTCTGCAGAGCTCAGGGCATGGCCATGGGAAGTGGAGAGAAGGAGAGAGCAAGGGCTCTGCTCTCACAGCAGCTGGAAGCAAGAGAGCAGCAAGCAAGGGAATTCAAAGACAAAAGCACAGTCCCTAAGGCCACACCCCAGGGACCCACCTTCTTCAGCTGCACCCCACCTGCCTAGGTGACCACCCAGTAAATCCATCACAATGGATTTGCACACTGATGAGATTACAGCCCCAATGACTTGATTGCATCAACTCTGAACCTTAATACATGAGCTCTTCAGGGAACAGTCTATATCGAACCATCACAAGCACTCTGCCATTTGCCATGTTTTGCCCCACATAGAAAGCAGTTGAGTGAGTTTTCCCAGAGTTGGGAGCTCTTAGGGACTGAGGGACACCAGGACCAGTGTCCAAGCCTGGGCTTCATTAGCAGGAGTCACAGCAGCTTGCTCCCTCTCTGTCCTGAGAAGCAGGTGAGGCCAGAGAACGCCTGCTTAACCCAGCAGAGCCTGGAAAACAGAAAGAGAAAGGAAGCATCCTGAATCAGCCAAACTTCGCTCCTTTCACACATCCTCAAAACCTCAGCTACCATGCCTTGAAGTACCTTACCTTCAGCTGTAGAAGGAGCCGCTTAAATGTGAGGTCTCCCATAGCACCATTTATAAATATGAGATGTCTTCTGAAACAATAAAAGGCCCGGCATTTCTAAATCTTGTGAATGAACATCTTTTTCTGCAGAATGTGTAGCAAGCTCAGGGAACTAATCAGTTGGTAGGTCTTTCCTGATAAGACACATATCCCTAAAACTACATTTTATGGGCGTGACCCAAGACATCGATGACTCTCACTTCCTTGATGGATATTTTTTTTTTCTTTCGGCTATAAACGTTTACTCTCGCAGCATTCTCTGTATCTGTGTGCTGGAAGTTCCACTAGATGGACCCAAACAGCCATCGAGATGCAAGGTCCCTCTACTGAGAAAATACCTGACAATGTCTTCTTGGAGAACTTATGACTATAAAAACAAACAAACAAACAAACAAACAAACAAACAAACAAACAAACAAGGGTTTGGATGGCGTTCTGCATCTTCCACGTTCAAGAGCAGAGGGCTTCGACTCTCTGCAAACTAGTGGTCGAGGCCGGTGGAGCACAGGCTTGTGAAGCTGGTGTTCTGCTGCAGCTGGCGTTGGGACCTGGGCTCCCCAGCAGGCCACGTGGAGTTAGCTGGTCGTGCCCACAGTGTGTGAAGCCGCTGTTTGGAGTTTGAGGCCGAATTCAGTTCTGGTTCTGGCACTGACTATACAACTTGAGGTCCCCCCCTTTCTTTTTTTCTTTCTTTTTTTTGTGGTACTGGAGATTGAACCCAGGGGCATTCTACCTCCGAGCTCCACCCCCAGCCCTATTTTTTATTCTTTATTTTGAAATAAGGTCTCATTAATTTGCGGAGGGCCTCACTAAGTAGCTGAGGCTGGCCACGAACCTGGATCTTCCTGTCTCAGCCTCCCGAGTACTGAGATTACAAGCGTGCGCCACCACGCCTGGCTAGGTTCCCCCCTTTCCAGGATTCTCTTCTACATCCCCTTTCACTTTTGGCTTCATATACATAGACCCCTGCCTGGTTCAGTTTTTATTGACATGGAAAATGAAAAGATGGAGTAAGGGGTTCTTGGAGGAAAACAGTCTAAAAAGTCTTAGTTCTATTTTTTATTTAGAAGTGAGCTGGCAGAAGGTGAACAAGTAGCGTTAAGAGTGGTTTATGTGGGGACTCTGTCCTCGTCACAGGGGGCCTGAGGCCAGCGAGGAGGAAGGGAAGGCTGGCCTCGGGCCTCTGTGCGCATGCACTACTTGATGCCAGCAGGGCTCCGCTCTGTCCAGCCTGGCGAAGGGCCTGCGAGAGCGTGGTCCAGCTCTCACTGCGAGGATGGCGTCGAAGATAAGCACAGCCAGACTTCAGTCAAAGTGGTGAAAGCAGGTTTACTCTGTGTTCCGCTCAGCATTCTTGCAGCTGTAATCTAAAAGACTGACCTTAGAGGAAAGAAGATTTATTTTCTTACGGTTTCGGGCTCAGTCCATGTGAGGCCGGGGACCGTGGATCTCAGGGCATGGCTGTAGGAGGCAGAGAGAGGGAGAGCACATGGGCTGTGCTCCTCACATCATGGAGGCCAGAAGCAAGAGAGAGCAGGGGGAGAAGGAGACAAATATAATCCCCAAGGCTGCTCCCCCAGGGACCCACCTCCTCCAGCCACACCCTACCGGCCTACTTGTCTATGGGGTACCACCCAGGTAAATCTGTTATAATGGATTTATCCACTGCTGGGATTACAACCCTCAAGACTTGATTATATCAACTCCAAACACCAATTTATGAGCACTTCAAGGGACCATTCTATATCTAATTCTATATCTAATCATAATACTCTGTAACTGCAGACAGCAGCGGGAAGAGCCGGGCTCATTCTGGGTGGAACAGAGGTGATTTCAGCATTTTAAAGAAGAAATGAGGGAGGCAGTGCAGTAAGTAGACGTGAGGAGACAGCTGTGTCTGCCATCAGCCACTGTTGAATAGGATTCTGTCCCCCCCACAGAGGCTGGGGGGGGGCATGTCTCACCATCATGTTTCCAAGGAAGGGAGCTCAGGGCTTCAGTGAAAGACTGGTGAGCACGTGGGCTGTGCTCCTCACATCATGGATGCCAGAAGCAAGAGAGAGAGTGAGGGAAGGAGGAGGCATATATAATGCCCAAGCCACACCCCCAAGGACCACCTCCTCTGGCCACATCCTACTGGCCTACCGGGTATTACCTAGGTAAATCCATTACAATGGATATATCCACAGCTGGGATTACAACCCTCAAGACTTGAATATATCCAGCTCAAATACCAATTTATGAGCTCTTCAAGGGGTCATTCTATATCTAACCATAACAGCTTCCATAGCCATTTGTGGGATGGCACAGGCCAGGCAAAAGGAGCCAGCCCAGTGGGCCATGCACACCTCACAGGCTTCATGAAGCAACACAATGAGGCCCTTCCAGAGCACAGCAGGCTACCTGTTGCCCTAGAGGTTGTGGAAGGCTTGAAGGGCTGCTGGTATGGACTCCAAAGGTGGGCACATGTTATCTGCTGTGGACTTGGGCATTCTGTCTTATCTAACTAGAAGCTTCCTTTGCCTCATTTCTTTGCCCAGCAAATATATTCATCTTGTACCGAATAATTTCCCACAATGTTAGAACCATACTGTTTGACTGCAGTGTTGGTAGTGAAGGCATTGAAGGAAATAATGTCCTTGCAGGGAGTGTGGCCCTATCAGAGAGCCCCAGTTTCATGGAAATAGAGTGCATCTTGCCACCGGGACACAGGCTATTTACTGTGCTCCACACATCGACTTGTTTATTAAGCTGATCTCTCCTAAAGCACCATGCTCCTCGAGTTTAAGAGGCCCACTATAGTCTCAGTCTCAGGGCCCTCAGGGCATAGTTTCGTGTGGTTCTGGAGGGGGGATTATCTGGTTGTGTGTATGAGATGTTTCCCGTTAGGGCCATATCTAATGGTATGTAGAGATGTTAGGAAGGGCTGAGTGGGGGTGAACGTGAAGCCAGCGCTGGTTCCAGTCAGTCTCCTTGGCTACTTGGTAAGCCAGGAGAACGAGGGGGTTTAGATCCTGATGTACAAGCTCAGTCAGCTTGAAATGCAGAGGAAAGAGGGAGATCCTTGTGGAAGGTTCAGATCTGTTCTATGGAAAGGAAGAGAAGTGGTTGGAAATGGGGGATTCAGGAATGGTGGTGTGCATGAAAGGGCAGTGGACAAGGAAGGGCAATCTCAGGGGTCTTGTTCCACAATCTTGGGTGGAAATTGACTGCACCATGACGTCCCCTATTTGTTCTGTAGAATGGTATCTGCCTCTGGCCAGCCATCTACTACAGAGCTCTCCCGGGAACTCAGGTTGAAACCTCTGGTTGGAGTGCCCCTCCCATCAGAATAGTCCTTGTATTTCTTTTTTAGCTGGGAAAAATGGACCCACAGTTGAACCCTGTCATTTGACAGCAGTGTTAGGAATAGCAAGCCCATGTAAAGTTTTCCTTGTGTGAAATCAAAGTTAGTTTTCTGATGGCAGCGTTTCAAATGTGGGATCCTCTGTCACTAGAAATGGTGGCAGGGATACCCAAGTGGGCAAGGTTACGGCCAGGACAGCACTGGTGACTCACGTCCTGAAGGCGTTTTGGCAGGGAAGGCATTTGGAGAGCATTTAGGAAGCACTGGGATGAGAGCGGGGATACCGTGGAAGCCTGTGCTTTTGAACACTGGATGCCATCTCTCTGTCCGTGGAGGAAGGGACCGGGGAGCTGCTTTCTTCCTTCCTCCACTTTCAGTTTTTCCAAGGTTATGTTTCTGGCAGATGAGACAAGTGGCCACTGGTCGGTCCAGATCAAAGCTAAAGGGTCTAGATCTTTGTCTAATGCACGTGCCGACCTGTCCGTTCTGCGGTGAGGAGTGGTGTTGGGTAAACCATACGTAGTGATGCTGGCAACAGATTGGAGGCCAACCAGTGGTCATCTGAGTGGGCTAAACATCTGGCTTTTCCATATCCGATTCCTCTCAAGTCTGAGGCTCTTATTTGGGCCATGAGAATCTCTTTATGACTTCCTTGGGAGACATCCTAGAGAAGTCTGTCTCTCAAGGGAGGGTGAATAATCTCATCAGGCTCAAAGTCCAAGGCGTGGGAACCCCTTGGATTCTTCACGTGGTGGGGAAGAGGCTGACGGTTTGGCATATTTATCAGCTGGCTTATTTCCTTAGCCTCCCTTGAGTTCTTTACTCTGTGTTCCTCAACAATGCTTCTAGAAGTTCTTCCATTTGGAGTCCGATCCTCCTATCTGAGCCTCCCAAGTACAGGGATCATAAGCGTGTGCCACTACACCTGGCTTGTTTTTTTATTTTTAAAAATTTATTATCTTTGTCCATTTTCGCCTGATAAATACAAATTAAGCATTAATAATTTTGGATGGCTGCATAGCTTGTTGTATAATTATGCCACAATTAATTTAATAACTCCATCATACTTATACATTAGACTTTTATATCTTTGTTTTTATTTTTATTTTTATTTTTGGTACTGGGGATTGAGCCCAGAGGCATTCTACTTCTGAGCTCCACCTCCAGCCTGATGTTATTTCTTATTTAGAAACAGGGTCTCACTAAGTTGTGGAGGGCCTTGCTAAGTTGCCGAGGCTGGCTTCAAACCTGCGATCAGCCTGTCTCAGCCTCCCAAGTACTGGGATTACAAACATGCGCCACCATGCCCGGCTTATACTTTTTATTTTCATAAATAATTGTATGAGAAATATCTTTACATATAAATATTTCTCCAAATTTCGTCGGAATGACTGGGCCAATGGTTATTGATCCTTGTATTGCATTGATCTGTATTGTCAAAATGCTCTTCAAGAAGACTGTACTAATTTTTAATCACACCAACAGTGTGTGAGTGTGCCTATTTCTCAACACTCAGGATAAGAATGTATATTAAATGTCTTAAAAATTTAGGCAAAACTGTAAAATGATTTTATTTAAATGTTTATTTTATTACTACTGGTAAGCTACATTTAGAAAAACTTTCGTCATAAACCAGTTAGGAAAACCAATTGTTGAAAACATTGTAGTAATTCTTCATTGTGGAAGCAATGGTACATTGGTGAATTGTGGGTTGATGCATTGCATAGAACATTTCTTTCTGTGGTTCATGTTGGGCAGTTTTAAATATGGAAGAAGTTAAACTCTGGGTTGACCGGAAGTCTTTTTTCGCCATAGAGCTTTAGCAGAGAAAATAGATTTTCTTTATTGTGACAAACCCATTAAATTAAAATTTATATTCACTCAGAGGAAAAGACCTATGTTTATCAAAGTCTGTAATTTGCATTTAAGGAAAATAAAACTAGTAAAACCGTAATTTTTCCGTCAGCATTCTCACTGCTGTGAACCAGACACCTGACGCCAACAACTTCACAGGGAGGAAGATTTATTTGCTCCTGGTTCTGGAGAGGTTCAGAGGTCCATGTCCAGTTCTGGGCAGACTTCTTCCACAGCTGCAACTCCTCAGGGAATACTGGTGGGGAGCAGAGAGAGCAAGGGGAGGGGATGAGGGACATGTATAGTACCCAAGGCCACACCCGCAGTGACCCACCTCCAACCCTACCCTGCCTTCTGAGCACAGGGGCGGGGGGACATTTTACATCCAAATGTTAGCACACAACAATAGTAAATAATAAGGTAAAAATATTAAAAGCCAGAATTATAAAGTTGAGCCTATGAATTATTATATATTAGAATATATTAATGATTTTTTTAGACTTAAAGAAATTAACCTTATATTTTACCTTTTTAAAATACAAGTTACAAGAATTTAAAACTATTGCCAAGTGGTAGTGATTAGTATGGCTCAGTCTTGTTAAAAACAGAGAGCTAATAACTTTGTCTTGGGTATTGAACATCTACTAAGTTTCCCCTTTGCCCCAACACACAGAAATAATAAAATACGCCCAGAGGGATCACATGGACGCTGCCTTGAGCCTGCAAGAGGGAATCAGTCACTCCTGTCTCCTGTTGTCTTTTTTTTTTTTTTTTGGTACTGGGGATCGAACCCAGGGGCATTCTACCTCTGAGCTACACCCCCAACCCTGTTTTATTTTTTATTTGAAACAGGGTCTCACTAGGTTGATGAGAGTCTTACTACTTGCTGAGGCTGTCCTCAAACCTGTGATCCTCCTGTCTCAGCCTCCGAAGTACTGGGATTACAGGCATGCGCCACCACGTCCAGCAGTCCTGTTGTCTTTTTAAAGGAGTGCAGGTCATTTCCTTTTGTGAGTTTGTCTTGTCTTATGGGAAGGGAAAGGAAATAACCACATTATTCAAGACATAATTTCAGCTTTCTTTCCAAATGCACATAATTTTCTTCCATTTTACCCACCATAGCAATTGAAGGCATATATATATATATATATATGTATATATAGTTTTGTCCCATTTCTCTGGGCACTTTATAGATTATATAGAAAGATATTTTCCTAACATCATCGTGATGTCAGTAGGATTGAAGAGAGTCTGCAGCTGCATGTGGTCCTCGGTGGGGCTTCGTTGTGTTCTTTTATTTATTTTTTTTTGACGGTACCGAGGATTGAACCCAGGGGCATTCTATCTCCGAGCTACACCCCCAGGCCTATTTTTCATTCTTTATTTTGAAACAGGGTCTCACTAAGTTGCAGAGGCCTCACTAAGTAGCTGAGGCTGGCTGCGAACCTGTGTCAGCCTCCCAAGTACTGGGATTTGAAGCGTGTGCTACCATGCCCAGCTTTAGTTGTGTTCTTGAGGGGTGCTCAGCCTGTCACATTGTTTTTACAGTTCTGTAATTATATATATATATATATATATATATTTTCTTTGCATTTTCAAATTTAAGGTATTAATGAATGTTTCCCTTTTTATTCTTACAGTGTTTTCACAAATGGAAGATTATTTATCCCACCCATAAAAATTATTATACCCAAATTCAGTCTATCAGATTGGAATAGTGTGCTGGCCACGATTGGAGAAAAAGTCTTTCCTCTGGGAGGCGTTCGAAAGTAAGGAGACTCTCACCTGAAGGAGAGCTGGGGGTGACAGCAGCTTGTTCTCATACTTTCCTAAGAGCATTTCCTACCTGGACCAGAGAGGTCTAAAATGATTCATCATAAAGTCTGACTTTTTAAAAATATGCTTTTATTGGTGCATTATAGTTTCACATCATATTGTAAATCATGTTGACAGTGACATACATGCACACAGCACTTGGTGCCCCCTCCCCATACAGAGTACTGAGATTGACATTGGTATTTTCACATATGTACACAGTCGATGGTAGTAACTCCATTAATGAATTTCAGTCTTCCCTCTCCCCTTCCCTTAGTCCTCCTCCCTGGCTCCACTGAGCTTTCTCCTCCACTATCTGGAGTCCCTCTGGTATCCCAATTACTCCTTATCTTGTGCCTATTAGAGAAAACATATGACCCTTCACTTTCTGAGACTGGCTAATCTCTCTTAACATAATGTTCTCCAGGTCCTACCATTTTCTTGCAAATGACATAATTTTGCTCTTCTTTATTGCTGAGTAGAATTCCATTGTGTGGATATACCACAATTTTGTTATCCATTCATCTGTTGAAAATCAGTTTATAAGGAAATCAATTTATAAAGAGAAAAGGATTATTTCAGCTCATAACTTTACATGTCTTAGTTCATGGTCAGTTGGCCCTTCTGCTTTGGGCCTGTGGTGACACATCATGGAGGGAGCAGCTGGCAGAAGAAAAGTACTCATCTCATGGCTGGAAAGTGAGTAAAAGAGAAAGGGAAAGGGATTAGAGTCCCCAAGTCCCCATCAAGGGCGTGCTCCAGTGGACCAAAGGCCTCCCATTAGGCCCATCTCTTAAAGTTTCCCTTGTTTCCCAGTATTACCAAACTGGGGACCAAGTCATGAGCACATGGGTCTTTGGGGGACTCTTAAGAATCAACCTATAGCATCAAGTATCTTTTATGACCCTAATGGTCTGAAACTATAAGTCAATTACAGGAGGACAGCTTCGCTCTTACCCACTCTTCCATGGAAATCTTCCATCACTCCATCTACATTAATGATAAAGTCCTTTCCCGGGAGTTCAAGGATCTTTATGAACCGCCCTTGACCAGGCATCCAGGTGCTCTATCTGTAATTTGCCCTCAGTGACAGGCAAGCTCTGTGTCCTGGCTTTTTGACGCCATCCCCTCATGCTGCCCCAGACAGCTCCATTCCCTCTTCACATGATGAAATATCACCCTCCTTCCAATCCAGCTGCGAATTCTTCCACCTTGTGAAGCTTACAATTGAATTTAATCTTTCTCCTCTTGAGCCCTCTGTTAGTCGGCTTCCTGTTACTGCAACAGAATATCTGAATAAGCAACCTAACAAGGGACGAGGTTTATTTAGACTCACAGTGTTGGAGGTTTCAGTTCACGGCGGGTTGGCGCCACTGCCTCTGTGCCTGTGGCGAGGCAATGTATCATGGCGGGAGTGTGTGGCGGAGGAAGCTGCTCCCCTCATGGCAGCCAGGAAGCAAAGAGAGAGAGAGGAAGGGTCCCAGTATCCCCTTCAAGGGCACACCCCCAGAGACCTAACTTCCTTCCACTAGGCCCCACCTCTTAAAGGCTCCTCCCAATAGTGCCACAGACTGGGAACCAAGCCTTTAGCACCTGGGCCTTTGGAGTTGTTCAGTATCTAAACTATAGCAGAACCCCAGCACTTTGTCTCTCTCTTGTCATATTTATCTTTATAATTTTTTATACTTCTTGATTTTTGGGAAGCAATGACTTTCATATATATATATATACATATATAAAATTATAGTTGTTACATGATAATGGGATTTATAGTGACACATTCATATATACACATACCATCATATGTCTGTTTTCTCCCCTCCTCCTCCTTATTTATATTGTTATACCATGACTACCTCATTGTCTTGTGCATAATAGATGCTCAGTGTTGGCTGAATTGACTCCTTCCGTAGATAAATGAACTAGTGAATGAGTACCCCAAAGAGTACTGAATAAAAAGCAGACTAATATATTAGTCTTTTAGTGCTTATAAAAAGGCACATTATTTGCTAATACATGGTGGCTTATTTTCCAAGCATTGTTATAACAATACAAGCCAATTTGTATTAATTTTAGCAGTTATTAGTTAAAATTAATTGAATAACAACCAAGAGCTTACCATATTCTCAAGAGTCTCTGAGCACTTGTACATAATTAAAATTTTGCTTTAATTAAAAAAATCTAAAAGTGGAAAGCATGTCTGTCCTGGAGGAGCAGCTCTCAGAGGGTTTAATTAGCAGGTGGGTCAGGCTTGCTTGTGAGTTTATTGCTTGTGTGGTAGTTCACATCCTAGTCCTAGTAGTGTTGAAGACACCCAAGCCCTCTGCTACTGGTCTTAACAGCTGCTTCCCACGCCTTCTTTCTCTATTTGCAGGTTATTTACAATGGATGGACATCTTTTAGACAACTCGAAGGATTTGCAGGACAATCAGTTTTACGTTGCGGCAGGACTGGAGACTTTCAAGTGTTGTCCCTACTGGAGGTCCCCCAGCGTTCCCAGTGAGGTCCAACAGTGAGTAGGTTTTATGCCTTTCCTTCCTGGGTTTTGGCAGGATTGGTGCCTTTTCCCCTGTACTTCGTCAGGAGATGTCTGGTTCAGTAATGGGCTACTTTTCTACAGTGAAACTTGATATCCTTATTATAGAGAGGATACGGCTTTGCAGTGTCCAAGTTAGGTGTGGAGGAATTGCTCTTCTTTGGCATATTCCCAAAGACGGACTGTGCCGATTCCATTGTCTTTTTTCCTGGAATTCTGAGTGTTCTGGAAGGGAAGAATTAAAATGTGCAAAATTGTCTCAGAGCCAGTCCCAGGACCTGGCTGTGCCAGCTGAATGCCATCCAGCACTGGGTCTGTTTTCTTAACCTGACTCGCTTTTCCTTACCTGAAAGGGCTGGGGGTGTAGCCCGGAGGTAGAATGCCCCTGGGTTCAATCCCCGGTACCGGAAAAAGAAAAACGAAACCCAAACCAAAAACAAAAATAACCCTAGGCTGGCCGGGCGTGGTGGCGCATGCTTATAATCCCAGTACTTTGGGAGGCAGAGACCGGAGGATCCGGGTTCGCGGCCAGCCTCAGCTCTCTCTCTGTCTCTCTGTCTCTCTCTCTCTCTCCCTCCCTGTCTCTCTCTCTCTCTCTCCTTAGTGAGGCCCTCTGCAATTTCGTGAGACCCGGTTTCAAAATAAAGTATAAAAAATAGGGCCAGGGGTGTAGCGCGGAGGTAGAA
>PVJS01029603.1:0-24658 GCA_004027185.1 Glis glis
ACTTTTGCTGGCACTAGTGAGATGAGCCCTATCATGACTACTCCTTTCACAAGTACTGTTGGTGTCATGACTAGCACCATTGCTACTGATATAACTGCTCCTATTCCTACAGGTACTGCTACTGCTAGCACTAGTTTTACGATGCCTATCACAACTGCTTCTCTTGAGAGTACTACAAATGTCACAAATAGGACTACTACTCTTGATACTCCTTTTCCTATAAACACTACTGAAAGCACTAGTGCTACTGTCCCTATTCCAATCTCTCCTTTCACAAGTACTGCTGATGTCACAATGAGTACCCATGCTTTTGATACTACCTCTTTCCTTTCAGATACTACTTTTGCTGGCACTAGTGAGATGAGCCCTATCATGACTACTCCTTTCACAAGCACTGTTGGTGTCATGACTAGCACCATTGCTACTGATATAACTGCTCCTATTCCTACAAGTACAGCTGCTGCTAGCACTAGTTTTACGATGCCTATCACAACTGCTCCTTTTGAGAGTACTACGAATGTCACAAATAGGACTACCACTCTTGATACTACTCTTTTTCCTATAAACACTACTGTAAGTACTAGTGCTACTGTCCCTATTCCAATCTCTCCTTTCACAAGTACTGCTGATGTCACAGTGAGTATTAATCTTAAAGCTACTGGAAATGCCATAACAGAATATACTACTACCACAGCTACACATATTCTCATGACAGAAACTACAGACGTAAATACTACTTCTGATACAGCTCTTACAAACACTTACATCCCAGGCACTACAGATGTTCCTGTCACTAATAGTATACAGGGTAGAGGACATTTAACAAATATTACTGATGCAAATAACCCCAGCAGTTTTGCAGGCAATAGCACACACTTTTCTGTTTCAAATGCCACAATAGCCTCAGACACAGTAACAACTGCTGTTCTAGATACAGAAAATCACCATCAGGTAACATCAAATCCTATTGCCAGTTATTTGCCTATTCCTGAAACTAGTGATACCACAGATATTACAATGTATACTTTAAATACTACCACTGCTGATAGAACAACAGAACATGCTTCTGTTACCACATCTACCTATATTGAAAATGCCATAAATGCTACTGTAGTTCCATGATGGTTACTCAAGGAAGACCCATTGATACAGATAACTCTTTGAAACAACTATTACAGATATGCACAATTGGTTAGTGGATATCCAGGCTCATATTTTTACAATTATTTTTACTCTAGCCATAGCAAATATGAATACTCCAAACATGGCAACATTGCAGATATGTTTAAGAATGCATTGTTGTAAATTTTATGTTTCACCAAATAAGCTGTAGATACTCTGCAGCCATGATATGTAATACAATTACAATTATTATTCTTATAGCCCTATTAATTAAATGATAAATATTTTATGTATCCTTGCTATGGACTTAACACATAATCTTGATATTTCAGGTGGTATGCATTAGGCTCTATAAATACTATTGCTATAGATGTAGTTATTGAAATTAGCCAATTTGTTTCTTGGATCAGAGGACATAATACCACTAAAACCATTATTATTGATACCAATAATACCACTGAGAGTATAAGTGATACTTATGGCACTCACATGACCTCTCCACAACAGCTATTAATATCACAGATTATTTAATTAGCATTGTCCAAATAGCACTTTATTTTCCTATGGGCTTTTCCAAATACCTGAGTTACTAATAAAGCAATTTGCTATTACATGTACTAAAAGTATTATTACTTCCAAAAAGATTCTAGCTGTTGTTATAGATATAGAAAATGCTACCATTGTAGATTTTGTATGTAACTTGACTTTATGCCTGAAACCACTAAATTATGAATATTACATCTTTTAAAGCTATCACAGAAAATAAAAATACAATTAGAGTATTAGAAACAAGTCCCCCAACCTTCCAGCCATTACTTCCAAAGGTGTTGTAGATACCCTTACTATGGATTTGACAAACACAGTCTGAGTGTGCCATATCTGAAATGTTTGGGACCAGAAGTGTTTTAGATTTCATATTTTTCAGATCTTGGAATATTTTTATATACAGAGTGAAATATCTTGGAGATAGGACTCAAGTCTAAACATGAAATCCATTTATGTTTCATATATACCTGATAAATGAAGTCTGAAGTTACTTTTATACAATATTATTAATAATTTTTTTGCATGAAACAAAGTTTTGTGATGGGAAATTTTCCACTTCTGGCATCTGCTCAAAAAGATTCGGATCTTGTATTTTGGATTAGGGATGCGCAACTTATACTTCTATGTAGAAACACTGAAGTACTTCCAGAACATTCAAATTAATATTAATAATGAGATAGTTTTAGACACTTGCTGTTATCACCAGTGACTGACTGTGACTCTCCTATAAGCTAGAAATCACCCAGACAGAGATAAGACTCCAAAGTCCAGGGGAGACAGTCTTTGCCCTGGAATTGAAGTTCATAATCTTTACTTTTTCTCTCCTCTGCCAGCTTTTTTCTTATTATTTTACTGCCAACTCTCATGTTCATTGTGTTAGGGCTTTCTGCATGCTCTTGGTCTTTCACATCCAAATTTACCATTTATCTTTGACCTTTTACTTTCTTATGACACACATAGATTTCCCAAGTGGACAATACTGCCCCCAGGTGGGGAAAGCTGGACCCATGGAGGGGGTAGTAGCCTCAGGTACAATTACTGTGGTATTGAATAAAATAAGGTAGAGTTATAAGTGCCCAGGGGGGTGCTGAGTATTTTTTTCTGAAAAGGGGATGGTAAGCCAGTAAACTTGGGAACCTATGACTCCCAGATCCTTATCAGTAGATTCATGGTTATCACCAAATCCAGCTATTGGGTGCTATTGAAGGTTTAACACTAGAAAAGTATGCTAAAAGTGTAGTTAGTTAATCTGCACAGTGCCCAAAGTTCTTTCTGGGATATACAAAATCAAATCTATTTTTATAATACTAAGTTGTTATTTGTCTTGTCTACTCTTATTCTTATGATATATGGGTTTCTTCTATGTTGCAAGATATTGACTGGATTTACCAAATGTAAAATGATGCCATTATTTTGCTGCTTTTGGTCTTTGGAAGATATATATAGTTATGTTAACAAAATATATTATTTATGTTACCATGTGGTAGATATATTGTTATTTTTAATGAATGAAAAATAAATATTTACAAAATATTTTACAAATGACTCATTTTTAATTTTAAATGCAGTAGATATCACCATAACCCACATTTAAGAAATATGATGTCTTCACTGATTTTGAATGGAAAGGGGTCCTGAGACCAAAGAGTTTGAGAACAACTTCCCCAGGGCAATAATAGCCTATGTCCACTCTCAGGTCCTGGTCAAGTATACTATGAACTTCCCCAGCAGGCAGGGATTCCAGAATCTGTGACTTACTCTGCATGAATATCTCCCACTGTCTACATCAGCCCAGTGTCCTCATGTGCCACCACAGCTGTACCGTCCTCTGAACCTTTGGATGATGCTGTACATAAGGGACACAGATACCTTTGTTAGTTACATCTGCCTTGTGGTATTATCCCACAAAGTGCAGTCCTCTGAACAAAGTCAGTAGAGTACAGATGCTTGAGTACACATGGCTCTTGACCTTCCAACTCAAAGCAAAACTCATCATTCTATGGCCTTGGTCATAGACTCTCTTATCTTTATTGAGGGAGACCCCAGTGCACTTGTGTCATTGGCATCACAAGCTCTGATACAAAGTGTTCTGTGTCCAGAGGTCCTAGAAGATCCTGCTGCTTCCAGAACCCCAGTCAGGATAGGAAATGATTTTGTTCACTCCTTGTGTTGTAGAAAGTATGTGCTTCCCTCAAATAGCTGGAAGATGCCTTAGGATTATTACCTAAAAGGAAAATGTCCATTTCCCTTGCATGGTGACAACAGTGAGGAAATGATTTGGTACTAGGAAAGTCTCTGAGATGTGTGATGTGAGTCCAAGGGGAAAATGGCTGTGGAAGGACTTGCAGACACTTGACCACAGCTCCACAAAGGCAGAGGGCTACCTGTCACATTTCCTGTTCATTTCAGTAGCACTGTCCCTGACCTAATGAAAACACATAGATGGTACTCAGTAAATGTGTACATGATAACTAATGCTGAGATCGACAGATGCAGTGGAAAATAAAACAGAAAGAAGGCCAAGAAGGAAACAGGAAATTGAGGGAGAGGAGCCACAGTGCCTGGGAACTGTGCTGGGCCAGGATGTGGGCAGAGGCAGCCATTGGAAGGTTCTGATTTCAGGACCTGTAGTGGATGCCCAGCTGGCTTGAACATTCAGAGAAGACCCGAGGGTAAGGATGCAGTATAACTGCAGGATTGACATCTCAGTCCCAGCCAGAGAGTATCCTTTAACTAAAAGTTTGAGGCTGAATTTGCTTGGGGAGTCCTGTGGAGTAGGTCAGGTTGCAGCAGAAATGTCAGACTTGCTCTTAGGTAAAGCAAAGGGAGGAAAGCCTTAGGAGTATTACATAAGAAGAACTTCCATTTCCCTTGCATGGTGCCAACAGAGATGACCAATAGTGAACACAGACGCCTTAGGATTAAGGTGTGCCTTTTGTTGGTCTTGTTCATAATCACAAACTTTGAAAGGCTTCTTCAAATTTTGGAGGGCAAGCTCTTCTGTTCCCGCACCATGAGGCTCAGAAGTGGTTTTAATCATTAAGATGTGGAACACGGACTGCAGAAGCTCAATGTGAGCTCTGAGGGTTTTGCAGAATCTCAGAGTGGAACACCCCGATTTTTCCAGGGAGAATGGCAATGAAGGTAATGGGTTTGTCACTTCCTGTGTCCCTGATGTGCTCTTCTAATCCCAGAGGAGGAATAGTGCTCTATCAGGAAGCAGAGCTACTTTGTTAAACCCCAGCTTGGCCCTTGAGCAGTGACATGGAGTTTGCTGAGACCAGCTCCTAGGTCTCCAGGGAGTTGAGATTTCTCTCAGTGTCTTGGAATGTCCAGGGTAGGTGTGCTTTCTAGATGATGTAACTAGCAAGGTGATTCATGAGACTAGCACAGGGCCTTTAAATCCTGAAGGAGAGGGTGGTGCTGAGCTTTTCAAGCTAGGAATAAATACAAACATACTGGAGGCGCCCAGGGCAGCCAACATCACTAGCTTTTCCTGAGAACTATGGTTGTGAACTATAGTCTGACTCCACAAAGTATTTGCACAAAGTCACTGCTTTATCCCTTGTGAACTTTCTGAATGAGCCCTGGGCTCCAAGGCTAAGGATTGCCTCTCTCCACCTGTCCTCAGAGCCCAATTCAGCCTGCTTGCTCTTGGCACCTGGTGATCTAAATGTGACAATACGACACTTGGTGGGGCAAGCAAAGATTACTCAACACTGGAGACCTGGGCAAGAGGGCAAGGGTTGTGGATTTGGGGTGCATTCAGGGCAACTAGGAATGCAAGTAACCTCTGAATACTTTAAACTGAGAAATTCAAGAGGAAGTCCACCTGCCTCTACTAGACACAAGGCTCGAAGGAATGAGATGGCAACTGGAAGCCATTTGAGTTCTATTTAATGTGATGCCTTAAGCTTTGTCCCTTCTACACTGCATCCCTCCCTTTACCACAAATCCTTTCTCATTCCCCGTTGCACCTATGGATTGCTACCACTGCCTCAAGGGGGGGCTGAATACAAATGTCATTAGAAAAGTGAAACAGAAGCCCTTGTCTGGGCCAAGCGTGGGCCAGGGTGTTGCAGGTTCTCCCTCTGCATTTGAGCTCCCAGCCTCTCATGGCATGTTCTTGAGGGAGTTGGGGCTCTAGACTACTCAGAGAGTGGAGTCCTAATTTCATATGCAGCCTAGCAGACAAACCTCAGAAAACATGTCCCATCAGTGGTCTAAAACTCTAAGGCAGACCTGCAGAATGCATCATGAACAAGGATTTCAGGAACATGTGAGGTTCCCTGGGACCCACAGTGTCATGGTTTGGGCCATGGGAAAGGCCAAAGATAGGGACCTTTTAGAGGCCAGAGCATAGAGTCATTTCTGTGATTTATGGTAAGAGGAGGGATGAGTAGAGAGGGCTCTGGGTATGTGAGGAGACAGGATCAGACTCCAGCCTGCATCGTGGCAAGGAGCCAGGAGAGGGTGCCATGCACAAACAAGAGGGCAGCCAGGGGGAGGCGCCTGAGGCTTGCAGCATTGGAGCTGGTGAGGGCCACTGGTGCAGCCCTGAAGCCTGCAGGAGTCTTGTCCTGGGGCTCCACTTTCCCTCCAGAGGACTCCAAACAGGGCCCCCGAGGAGCCGGGATGATGTCAGGAATCCAGCCTGTTGTGTTTTCTACCACCTCCTGCAGGAGAAGAAAGAAAAAGGGTTGAAGGCCAGAAGACTCCTGCCCCCTTTGGCCTTCCATTAATCCTTCCTTAGTCATCCCTACCCTTACAAAACTCACAGGCCAATGAGGAAGCTTCTTCCATATCCACAACCTGCAGCAACACCCCATCTTTCTGCTTCCTCAGCTCCTCCCTCCCCAACCCAGGGTTTCCACTAGTGCCATTCACTTCCATCATCCTTCTCTTTTATTGCCTTTTCCGAACCCCTTGCCCCCACACCTCCACTCCAGCCTTAGAGAGGGGCGTCTCGGGGGCCACTCACGTCGATGGTCTTGATGATCACTATCTGCTGGGACTCCTTGCAGGCTCTCTCAGCCTTCTTAATGTTCTCCGGTGTCCACTCAATGCTGTTCATGATCATTGTGCCCTCCATGGGACTGCCATGAGCAGTAGGTTCAGGGCAGGGGATAGACAATAGTTTAGGGTCAACCTAGAGCTTCCACAAGACCTATGTGCAGCATCCTCATTTTTGTTAGTGTGAGTTCATGTCAGCGTAAACCATACAAAGTGTCTTATAAGTGAACAAAACTTCTTCTGGTTTGACAGAAGAAGACATAACATGAGAGAAGAGAATTTTATAAACTGAAAAGAGGATTATCTTTTGAGGATGTAATTTTTAATCCATGGGCCACAGAATCTGACAACGTTGATAGGATGACTTCAGGGAACGTGCAGTTGCCCTGAAATTTATGAGATGAGGTGTGCCTGCACAGACGTGGATTTTTTCTTAAAAGCTCTGAGCGTGTCAGAGAGGACCATTTCCATGAATAACTTGAAAGAGAGCAGTCACTGAGTCCAACAGTGTATGTGAGAAAGGCAGACAGAATTCAAACATAAGTGATCCAACTTGTAGCAGTCAGTTCTACCCTGCTCCTCGGAATGATCTTGTGGATATGGAAAACTTCCCACAAAATTCCTTGTCTGAGAGTCAGACAATAACAGGAGCAGGGGTGAGGAGGGCAGGGGCTGATTAGGCCACCAACTGAGGCCTCCTGGATCACAGGCCTAGAAAGTAGAGGGTGGGTCTCCTTTGCTTCTTTCCCCAACCCTTCCAAGATTCCTCCCCACACACTTATGGGCTTTATCTCCCAGGGTGACTCACTCTGATGCCTCCTCCCCCAGTTCTTGGGCCACGTAGATGATGTCAGGGTACCCCTGGCAGCTGGAGATGTTGTTTCGGGGATAGTAGAAGAGGAAGACAAGGCACATCTCATTAAGAGTGCTGGGACCTCCCTGAAGAAGAGCAGAGAGATGGAGAGATGAAGATACAAAGACGTACGGAGAGAGAAGAGCAAGGTGGGCAGAAAGTAGTTTAGGTGACCATTCTGCCAAACGAGCCCTTTTTCTTGTCCCTTAACCTAGAGTCAACTCACTTCCCCTTCCCATCCCTCTTCCTCTCCCCTCTATTTCCAATCAGTTCATGATTATTGATATTATTTTCAAAGCAATAGCACACATGTCTATCCTGCCCTGTACATTTCTACTGCCACTGTCCTGGTGTGAGTTAGCTGATCTGCCTCTGAGCTAGGATCAGCCACCATCTGCCCTGATTGGAATCTGACTTCCTTAGAGCCAATTTGTGAATAACACATCTTACATCTGGTCATCTGCCTACTTGGTAATCTCCAGTGGCTTCCAACAGTCCACTAATAATAGTCTATTCCTATTAAACAAATTCTCTGATGACAATATAATAATTCCACCCATTCGTTCATTTCTTTCATTTATAAATATTCATATTTGGGCAGAATTAGACCCTTGCTTTCCTGGAGATGTAGGTGGGATGGCATTGGCCCTGCTTCAATGACTCTTCCCAACCTCACCTTCCGTTGCATTCCATTCCTTCAGAGGCCTTTTCCTCTCACCCATGCTTTGCTTGCCAGTGTCTTTCTACCTTTGTCCTTCTCCAGAGCTCCTCATCTCTATGGCCCAGAAGCAGGACCCACGCACTGCCACATGTTCAGTTCCCTGTCTCATGTTTATTTGTTTTGGGGTGCTGTGGATTGAACTCAGGGGCATTCTGCCTCCAATATACACCCCAGCCCTATTTTATTTTTTATTTGGAAACAGGGTCTCGTTAAATTGATGTGAACATCACTGAATTGCTGAGGCTGGCTTTGAACCTGTGATCCTCCTGGCTCAGTCCCCCAAGTACTGGGATTATAGGTCTGTGCCACCATGCCTGGCAAAAGACTTAATTATATTCTTTTTTGTAGTATTGGAGGTTGAACCCAGGAGCATTCTACTTCTGAGCTACATCCCCAGCTTTATTTTATTCTTTATTCTGAAACAGGGTTTCACTAAGTTGTGGAGGGCCTCACTAAATTGCTGAGGCTGTCCTCGAACCTGCAATCCTCTTGTCTCAGTCTCCCAAGTACTGGGATTACAAGGGTGTACCACCATGCCCACTGTCTCATGAATTTTTACCTGAGAATTTCCCTAGACCATTATTCCCATTCTTCTGGTGTAGCTTCCTTTCTACCTTATATTATAATCATTTGTATGGCTGAATTTTCTTCTGCCAAAAACATACAACCCCTTTTGAATCCCACAAGTGCTGAGCCATTTCCTGCATACAAACTGGGTGAGGCTCCTTGTGACCCTGGTAACAATCATAAGCTCTAAATGAGCATCTACTACAGGGCAGGTGATGCTTAGGGGTTTTGCATGTGTTAACCAATTCTCACAACAATCTTATGAGAGGTATTAGTATTAATTTTATATGAACTAGGAAACTGAGGCAGAGGTCGAATAACTTGCCTAAGGTTAGAAAACTACTAAATGATTGTGCTGACTTTCAAACTCAGGCAATGAGGATTCAGAGTTCATGCTAATTAGTCACTATGACCTATATTTCCATGGTCTTAGAGGGTCATTGACAGAGAATGTAAGGAATCTTTGTACCCATGGGTATGTAAGAACATGAAATGTCCCATGTGACTGGGTAATTCCACTGGAGGGAGAAAGGGGCTTTGGCTGGAATAATCAGGCACTGAATTGTCAAAGCCAGCGGTGGAGCTCTTTTCTGGGGCTATGGCCATGAAGACGCAGTAGAGAGAGACACTTACAAAAATCACAGAGTCACGGTCCAGTGTCTGGTAGTGACATTCAATCAGCAATTCATCCCCCTGTTCAGAGTGAAATATGAAAGCCGAGAGTAAGTTGCAGAGGGACTGGTATGACCTTAGAGCTTTCTTGACTGACAGTAATGAGCTCTGATCCTTCTTTCCCCAGCTCAGCCATGCCTCTGCCCCCAGGCTCCCACCGGCTTGATCTCTACTCGATGGGGTAAATCTCGAGTCTCTTGCAGATTGAAGTCATAGAAATCATCTTTACAGATTGTTTGGAGTTGTGTTCCATTTCTAGAGGGAGAGGAGAAGACAGAAATAAGAAGAAAATGAAGTAGGGAATGGTCTACCAATCAAGATACAGCGTGTGTGGTCATTCTGTAAACAGAGATTTTCCATTTAAATAAACAAAAAGGGAGAGTCGGGCATGGTGGTGCATGCCCACAATCCCAGTACTTGAGAGACTGAGACAGGAGGATCACAGGTTCAAGGCCAGCCTCAGCAATTTAGCGAGGCCCTCAGCAATTTAATGAGACCCTGTTTCAAAATTAAAAAAGATAAAAAACATAATGAAAAATAAAAAAAATAAAATAGAACTGTGAGTATAGCTCTGAAATAGGAAGCCCCTGGGTTCAATTCCCTTTAAAAGACACACACACACACACACACACACACACACACACACACATACAACAAAACAAAAGTGTCTTCTACAGCCTTAGTCCAGTCATCTCTATTCCAAGGCTAGTTCTAGCTTCTTCTTATTCTCAACCAAGAATAACCCTATGCTGAACAATAGATAACTATCCCCACATACAGAAGGGAAAGCTTCAGATCAAGGTCTTCCCTTACCTGTATTGTACGGCCTTCACAGCCCGCCCAGCCAAGTGGGTGTGAAGCAGGTAGCCATACACCTGTATGTCAGCCACTGGGGCACCATTCATCTGTAACAGCAAGGCATAACCTGATTTTAGAACTCTGACTTTGACCTATTCCTTGTTTATGCTCCCTTGATGTTTGACGCCTTCCTTGCATGACTAACAATCACTCCTTTAATTTTTATTGAGACCTCCTGGTGCCTTTTCCTACCCTATTCCCCTGACCCCAAAGCCCTGACATCTTTCCTCCTTGTATGATTCATGTTAGTCATTTTCCTGAGCTCTAGGCTGCAATCATTATCCAAACCTGGGGCTCAGGCTGTGTGGGCTTGGGGATCACCCCTGATCTGTGATGGGAATGAGGAAACTAAGGGAAGGTGTGTCTCCCAGCTTCACCTTTTCAAACTTCTCTGTCTTGCACAGCCCATAGGACATGAAGGACTCAGCCCCCGGGGGTATGAAGTGGATGGGGAAAGTGAAGACACCCAGCTGGAGGACGCCCATGTCGTATTTGCGCAGGTGAGCCGTGTAGTACATTCGAATCCCTGAGGAGTCATACAGACCTGGAGCAGAAAGGAGCAATCTCAGAAGGCAGGAAAGTGGGTTGCAATGTGGAGAAAAGGAGACCCAGGAAAGCTGGGGTGGGCTGTGACCCATGAGAGTCAGCATGCACCCTACAGCAGATCCCCAGTGCCCAGAACAAGCCAACCCTCCTCCTGGACGTCCTCTGAATGCCCACCAGGACGGTTGTGAAAATTGCTGTAGTGAATCTCCAGTCGGATCCACTGAGGGTCCAAGGGGGTTCCGATGGAAATGCCCACATCATCTGGAAACTGGTAACTCTGTTGGCAGGAGGGAGATTTGGCAGCAAGAAGGGCTGAGAACTAGGCACAGGCATCCAGGGCTCTAGCCCTGGTTTTCTAACCTTCACCCTAGAACTTCCCTGTCCTCCATCTTGCATCAGCTCAACAATCCCCATAGTTCAATGGCATGCACCTCATTAGCCACACCTCGCCCCCCTCACAGGACTCACAGTGCCCCCGACAGCCCAGCCCACGATGACCTGTGAGCAGAGGGAGAAAGCGGGGTCTGCCCCGTAGCAGTCGCTGATGCCCGAGGGGAGCATGCTGGCATTGCCGCAGGCGTACACTAGGATGTGATGCACCAGTGTCTCATTGTGGTCCATCAACTTGGGCTCAAACTGGACAGAGAAAGGAGGGCAGAGTGTCATCAAGATCTCTTATGTTAAGTTCTTATTCTCTTTATTCCTTTTCTAAAATACAACTGTGACATCCCCCCCTTCCCTCAGTTTATCTTCCTTTTCTATTTCCTTCCTCTGTTTCTCTTCCATGAGCTATCATTTTACTCAACACTGTTCAAGTCTTCTCTTGACATCTACTCCTTTAAGCCTCTTCCCTGAAAGCACAGTACACAGTGCTAAATCCAGCCAGGGACATCCCAAGGCTTCTGACTTTCCTTAGTGTTATTTCCATGTCTGGAGTGTCCCCCAAAGGCTCATGTGTTGAAGGTTTGATCCCCAATGCAGCAGTGTTCAGAGGTGGAGCTTTTAGTAAGTGATTGGATCATGAGGTCTCTGACTTCATCAGTGCATTAATCCACTGATAGCTGAATGAACTCCTGGGAGTGTTGGAAACGTAGGTGGTGGGGTGTGACCCGAAGAAGCGGGTCATTTGGGGTGTGTCCTGCAAGAGTATTTCTTGTCCCTGGCCCCTTAAACCATCACCCCTGTTTCCTGGCTGCCATGAACTGAGCAGCTTTCCTCTGTCAACCTCCTTCAACCATAATGTTCTGCTTCACCTCAAGTCCAAAGCAGTGGAGACAGCCCACCATGGACAAAATAAAGTCTTTCCTCCTATAAGTTGTTTTCCTCATATTTGTCATAGTGATAAAACCTGACTAGCACACTTAGCAATCTTAATCAATTCATGATCTCTGAGCATGTATCCACATTTTTTGGGTTCTTCTTCTAAAAAAAATGTTCCCCACCCATTTGGCACTTACTATATGATCCCATTTTTGTGTACTTGATCACACTTGAAATTACTCAGATGTGAAGTTAGACGACCAAGTGTGAGTTCACTCTAGCTTGTTGACTTCCTGACAGCTCAATGACACACACCCCGCCCCACCTAGGCTAAGAGAGGATAATTCTGGGGCCAAGGTGGGGCTTACATTTTGCTCACTGCAAACACTTATTAATTAGTCACTTTCATCAAAATCTCTGTTGCATCATGAGACTTGAATGAAATAGTGCTGGCAGTTACAGTTCCAGGCTCAGCAAATTATGTGGCTTCCATCCCTCCCCAGCCCCACTTGGATCCCATTCTCCCAGCCTCTTCCCTATTGCTTCCTCTCAGCAATTTTCTGAATACCATCACTCAGAGTGGAACATGCCCACTATTCTGCTTGAGCACCTCCCCCCTGGGCAACCTCCCCCACCTGGTCCACATACCTTGTAAATATGATGCTTCTCACTGACGATGGGGAGAGGGAGAAAGGTACAGGCATATGTGGTATCATCCTCTGGAATGAGGAACTGGGGAAGGGTACACAGAAGTTGAACAGGGAAAGGGTGCAGGCCAGGCCAGGGAAGGGGTTCACTATGGAGCTAGATCGACAGTCTTGGAAGACTGGGGGAAGTCACAATAGCTTCACTCCAGGGAATGTAGTGAACCTTGGGTACAAGAGGAGGGATCTAAGTTGAATGGGAGATGGAAAGGGCAGTTGATGGGGGCATGTGGGGGGGTCAAGGGGTCTTACATCAGTGATCTCCAAGTCATGGATGATGATGTCCTCGGGGAGATCCAGGTCATCAGGGTGGATTATTTGCAGCAGGAAGATGGACTTAACAAAAGTACGCTCCGGATTCAGCTTCAGGGTGTCATCCAGGCCATAGGCAGCCAGCACTCTTATAGTGTCACTCTGGGGGTGCCATGAGCATTGAGGGGTGCCACCCACTAGCCGCACTTCCCACATTCCTGCACCTAAGACCCTACACACTTCTATTGTTGCTCTGGGGGTGCCATGAGCATTGAGGGGTGCCACCCACTTCCCACATTCCTGCATCTATGAGCCTACACCAGCCATATGCATTTACACAGTGGAAGTTGGGATTGGAGACAGGACTAGCCTGGGTCCATTTCTGCCTCCAAGGCTGACTTGCTGGTCACATTGAGCAAGTCCCACACCCTCTCGCATTCCCCCTCTATGACTGTGTCTGTGGGTTCCAGAATGAAAGGGTTGAGCTAAACACTGAAATCCTAACACTCTAAAGTCCAATGAAATTGGGCAGGGTTCTTCAAGATGGGGAGGGTGGGGTGCACTGAATCTCTGGGGGGTGTCACCCTGTGGCAGTCATCTTGTGGATTTCAAGAGGTGGCATAATTGGGGCAGTATCTGGGAAGGCTGAGATGGATAGAAATCCCAAGAACTGTGACTGGGGGTAACTACATCTCCCCAACAGGAAAAGCTGCTTGTGGTTAAGTACTTCTCTCTCCCTTCCCTATTTTACCGCAATGTCCTGATCATGAGGGTCGCAGGAGCGGAAGGGCCTGGAAAAGCGCATGGTAGTGTAGACTGCATCTTCTGTTAGTCCCAGAAGCTCAGCATCCTGGCTCCCATCCTCCTCTAGGGTGTCTTCATCCACGACATGTTGATCCTGGGGTTCAAGGGAGTACAAGGAATAAGAAGTGGGAGGCCTAATGATCATGCTTTGGAGCAGTAGGCATCCTTTTAGCTCCTGCAGGGCACTAAGGCAGCAGAACCCAAGTCTGTTTATTATGTAGTTTCTTCCTAGGGCATAGCATGGCATCAAGGGGCGAATTCTCAGGGAAGACAGACTGTGATGGAGTTTCACTTCCTGGCCTGACTTAACTTCTCCCATTTCAAACCTTATCTCCATAAATCCTAATATTCTTGCATCCCTAACCCTGGAGAACGCACTTACTCTCTCAATGTTCTGTACCATTCCTTCTTTCTCATGTGGCTCATAACATATATTACCTTGTACTGTTAATTGGTGCTTCCCTATATAAGTGCAGCTTAGAATAGTGATTATGAGTTCAGAAGAGGTGAAATTGGGAGATGGGTGAGCTACGTCTTCATCTGCAAATTGGAGATAATAATAATACTCTTCACAGTGATGCTAGGAGATTCAAAATGCCAAGAATTTGGAACAATGGCCCAGTTAGTCAAAATATATATAACAGTTTTGAGCTATTTCTGCTGCTACTGCTGCTGCTATTAGACAATTTCATGTTGCAATGCACCTGATTGAACATAAAAGAAACTGAGTCCAGAGACTGTGCTTCAAACAGCTTTGAATTTTCCCCATTGACCTGCATTTAGTAGGCTATCAACATGGATGTGGTGCAATCTCTCTCACAGTTTAGAGATTCTGTTTTCTAAGCAGCCTTGGGGACTAGCAGTCTGAAAGACCTAGACTGTAAACTCTGCTGGACCACTTTGGTAGAGAGACATCAGCAGTCAGCCAGAGTTCTGGGAGTGGGTTTGGTTGTGTTTGGAGGATATGGATGCTTTCTGAACACAAATTCATCCTTGCCCAACAAAGGAGCTCATCCTTATAAGGAAGGGAATCACCCTCAGACTTACCGAGAAATACACTTTGCCATCAGGCAGGACTCCTCCAACAATCAGGTCACTTCCCACGATGGTGTAGCGATTTCTGATGCCTAAGCCTACCCAGCCAGTTGTCCGGACCTGGAGCTCAAAAGTGATGACCTCAGCATCATAGTCAAAGTCCCAGCGCAGGAAAACCACGTTGGAAGGATCTAGGAACCTGGAATAACGCAGGCGGGATGTGGAACCCAGGCGCTTTCCTTGGGAGGAGTCCGCCAGGGCCAGAAGTAGGAAAAGCCTGAAGAGAAGGACACAGATCATGGCTGCGGGGGCCTGGGGCATCGCTCCTACAGGTGAAAGCTCAAGAGCTCTTAACTTATATGTACCTCTACCTGTGCCAGGCACCGTGCCATGGGGGAGGGACAGGCTGGCCTCATCTGATCTGATTATTCTCCGGATTCAGAGTGGTGCCACTTACATAAATGGGGGTCAGAGGTGTCCAGAGAGGGTACAGGGCAGGTTTCTTTCACCTTGGAGCAGGGATCTGGCATGAAATCCTCAGGAGTAAATCGCTCAGACTTCCCCTTCCCCAGCTCCAAGCCAGTGTCGTACCCATGGAGACTGTTTTACAGAGTCAAGGAGGTTTTCAGTTTCCTTCTGCCTCCCCCCGTCCTATATCCTTAGATATACTGACTGTGCACCCTTTCTCTGACGTACGCTCCCCAAGTCCAATTTATAAGAGCATTTTTCATTTTGTCTGTGTGTAGAAGTGAGGTGCCAGCAGAGAGGGTGGGGCCGCATGGAAACCTAACCTGTCAGCCCAGGGGGACAGGGCAGGAAGGAGGGAAGTTATTGGGAGGGGTTGGGAGGAATATGATGCATTCATCCTTCAGGAGTCTTTGCCACTAATCCCAGGAAGGACACCTAGAGGTGAGAGAGCCATAATTAGCTTTCCAGGTAAACACATCTGGCACCCTCTTTGACTTTCAGCACATTCTTGGGGAGGAAAGAGAAGGGGAGGAACTGAGGGGGAAAGAGGGAAAAAATAAAAAGAAATAGACATGAAATACTCTGTGCCTTATCCTTACTTCCACAAGTTGCCTTTCAGAGAAATCACATTTTAGTAACTCTGTCCTGGAGCCTTAGCCCAATTTCTCCACTGGCAAGCACATGGGTATTACACAAACAGTAAAATAACACAGTGGAAAAAAAACTTTAGATGCACTCAATGTTCCTAAACTTTCAACCCACTTAATTTTTAGAAGGGAAAATGGGAGCACCAAGGGGTTCTGTGAGTGTGAGGTCACCCATTCCCACCCTGTCAGTTGCAGAGCTAAAGGAGGACACATGGTTCCTGCCCTGTCTTTGTTCTTTCTATCATTTGCTTGGATCATGGAAGGTCATTGAGCAGCAGACCCTGCATGCTTTCCCAGCATGGCATGTGTCACGGTGGGGGGAGTTGGTTGTCATTTGCTGACTGCGTCTTAGGGAAGGACCAATGGCTCACTATAGCTCCAGACTTACTTCCTCCTGGTGACCCACACTGCCCACATCTGACCCCCTCTGCCTGGCCTGTACAGGACAATGGAGGGGATAGGCCCTAAGGGCTTCTCCAGTGGGAGCTGGACCATATCTCTACAGAGGAGTGCAGTCCAAAGGGGGCTGGGTGGAGAGATGCTGGAGCAGCTGCTTATGTCTTCACTTTATCCAATTTGTGCATTGACTTTGAATTACCTATTGAACTCTCAAGATGGTGAGGCTGTTTGCTGCTATTGTGAGCACTAAGGTAGTAATTGAGTGCAGTGGGAGAGAAAAGGAATGTCTCAAGAGGCCAGCCACAACCCTCAACGCTGGGCCTGGCAGAGGGGGTGGGGAGCTAGGCAGCCATCTGGAAGCAAGAGGCTTACCAGGGCCCAGACAGAGGACAGGTTACACCCTGGGAGGCCCTGACCTTGAGGAGCAGGAAGGCCAGTTAGGGAGATAACAGGAGTGTTGGAGACACTCTGATCCCAATCTCCCTGGAGGATTAGGCTAAAGAGGTGGAAGCAGGGAGACAGGACGGTCAGCCCTGTAATGGAGAAGGGCCCGGGATTCCTTATCCTGCAATCTGTCCTGCTAACATAAGAGCCATCCTCCTGGAGGAAGCAGGTTCTCAAGAAAGAGCTGGGGGCTATGATTACACACCCAGGGAACCCTTCTCCTGGACCCTCATGTGGCGTCCACCTCCAGGACACCGGGCTATTGCTGCACCCTCCCCTGGGGACTCTTTAGGGAGAGGGGCCTTGGGTCTGGCCCATTGCACTTCCCTTCTTCATTTACACAGTGTCTGTGATGGGGGCAGACGCCAGCTAGAATCGGTGCAGCTCCAGGTCTTAAGAGTCAAGTTCAGTAAACCAGTCTGTGTCTCCACACTGTTGTCTGTAAAGTGCTGAGGTTGCACAGAGGGTCGATGCAGGGCCTTTTAACTGTTTGAAAACAGGAGGCTTCATATCAATGCCAAAAACTCATGAGAACTTGTGGTTTCGATTTCAGTTGATTACTAAGTGATAGGCAATTGAAGACAAAAGTTAGGTTTATCATATTTTATTTTATTATTTTTATTGGTGCATTATAATCATACATCATGATAAAGATCAGAGTGATAGAGGCATACATGTGCACCACACTCCGTGAGCCCTCCCTGAGCTGCTACCCCCTCCTCCTCCCCATGCACAATATTGTGATTGGCACTGATAGATTTGTGTATGAATATCATGTCCATTGAAGTGTTTCCTTCACTGAGTCTCCTTCCCACCTCCTGCCTCCCTCCCGTAGGTCCCCTTCCTCACTCCACTAAGGTTTCTCCTTTTTTTTTTTTTTTTTGCGGTACCGGGGGTTGAACGCGGGGGCGTTCTACCTCCGCGCTACACCCCTGGCCCTAATTTTTATACTTTATTTGAAACCGGGTCTCACAAAGTTGCGGAGGGCCTCACTAAGTAGAGAGAGAGAGAGAGACAGGAAGAGAGAGAGAGAGAGAGAGAGAGAGAGCTGAGGCTGGCCGCGAACCCGGACCCTCCGGTCTCCGCCTCCCAAAGTACTGGGATTACAAGTGTGCGCCGCCACGCCCAGCAGGTTTCTCCTTTTGTCTGGAGTCCCAATTTCTCACTAGCATCCACTTATGTGGGAAAACATCCGATCTTTCACTTTTTGCGACTAATTTCACTTAGCATAATATTCTCCAGTTCCATCCATTTACACATAATTTTGTTCTTCTTTATGGATGAGTAGAATTCCATTGTGTATATCCCATAATTTTGTAATCCATTCATCTGTTGATGCACCTAGGCTGGTTCCATAATTTGGCAATTATGATTTGTGCTGCTATAAACATAGATATGCACGCATTACTACAGTAGTCTGGTTTCAGTTCTTTTGGGTAGATACCCAGGAGCGGAATAGCTGGGTCATATGGTAGGTTCATTCCCACTCTTCTGAGGATCCTCCACACTGATTTCCAAAGTGGCTGCACTAATTTGCAATCCCACCAACAATGTAGCAGAGTTCCTACTGCTCCACATCCTCACTGGCATTTATTATTATTTGTGTTTTTAATGATTGCCATTCTAATTGCAGTTAGGTTTATCATATTTTAACTGAATTTAAAATCTACTATTGCAATAATAAAAAAACCAATGTTTACTGAGTGTTCGCCTGTGCCAAGCGCTATTCTAAGAATTGTTTCATGTATTGAACCAGTCATTCCTATGAGATAGTTTTCAATAGTATCTCCATCTTACAAATGAGGGCCACTGTATGGAAAAGACAGCCCTATGAGCTGTTGGAAAAATACAATTAAATATACAAGTTCATATAAAATACTATAAATTTGATATATTTAAGAAATTAATAAATTACTAGATATATTTTACAATTAAATGCTACTTATAATAAAGGAGAAAAATCCTCACAAATGTAAAAGCAAAAGAAATCAGCTTTATTAGTGAATGAGTATGAAACTGAAATGTGATACACATCCATCTCAATCCACTAAGAGGTTGCAAAAGCAGAAAGGAATCTCGCCAGGGAAATAGCCAGGCCAATTCAACCCATCACGTTCGTATTCTTAAGACAGACAGTGACTGGTCCTCAAGTAAGAGGACTTGATGGCACCATTTGTTACACATCCTAGATTCACTTGGCCATTGGGGTAACCCTGTACTCCCTAATTGTCTTTAGCCAAAGAAAATTGGAACGTCTCATATCTTTATTTATAGTAGATGGTAGTTTTGAAACTTGGTGCAAGCTTCCCACTTTAAATTGGGCTTCTAGGTTAGGCTCTTCACTAAGTTGTTAGGATTCTACCTGAGTTAAGCCAGGTTGCTAATTAAATCTCCTGTTCCCTTAGGAACTGGGAGAGAGGGGTGCTGTCTTCCCTGATGATTATATTTCAAATACATGCTTCTCAGGAAAAAGATATTCTTGGATCTTAAAGCTAGCTTTTAAAAAGATTCTCATAAACCAGTCATGGTGGTACACACCTGTAATACTAGTACTTGGGAGGCTGAGACAGGAGAATCACAGGTTCGAGAATAGCCTCAGCAAGTAGTGAGGCTCTCAGCAACCTAGTGAGACTCTGTTTCAAAATAAAAATAAAAATAAAATAGAGCTGGGGGTGTAGCTTGGAGGTAGAATGCCCTTGAGTTTAATCACCAGTAAAACACACACACACACACACACACACACACACACACACACAGTTTATCATAAACCAGGCATGGCGGTGCATGCCTGTAATCCCAGTACTTTGGGAGGCTGAGGCAGGAGGATCTCACACAGGTTTGAAGCCAGCCTCAGCAACTTAGCGAGGCTGTCAACAATTTAGAAAGACCCTGTTTCAAAATAAATAGATAAATAAATGAAATGGATTGGGGGTGTAGCTGAGAGGTAGGTAGAATGCCCCTGGGGAGGGAGAAGAGAAGAAGAGAGGAAGAGAGAGAGAGAGAGAGAGAGAGAGAGAGAGAGAGAGATTCTCATACATTTTAAACAGATAGGAAGAGCTTACTATTTCAAGTTTCTAAAGTAAATGCTCCAAGAAAATGAGTGTGAGGAAGGAATCTCCCCCTACTCCTCACAGGGAGAATGAAGCCTCTCATTTTCCATTTGTATTTGTCCTCCAGAATCAGGTACAAATAGTTGGAGATAAGTGTTCACTGTCACCCAACAGGGCCCTCTAACAGCCTCCAGGTGTAGGTGAAGCATGTGGGCGAGGGATGTCTTTGTTCAATTCTATAAGCATTTCTTGGTTGCATCTATTTATTTTAATCTTTGTAAAACTCCAAGACCGGGATTCAGACCACTTCCAGGAATATCTGGATCGCTGTTGAGAGGACACCGGGCCAACTTTCTTGACTGAGGTCCTCAGTGAACTTGGGGAAAGTGGGTATGTGAGTGGGAGTACGTGGTGAAGCTCAGGAAGCAGAAAAGCCCACAAGTCTTCTGTTTGCGGTTTGTGATTCAGGGAGAAGATGAGATGAGATATTCAGTTTCCTGATGAAGCCACACCCTCTGGTGCTTCCAGCCCAGAGACTACCAGCCTCCGACTGCTGCCTTACAGGCTGGGATCCTGCTCTCCTGACTGGCTGGCCCTGTCCCAGGGCACTTCTGCAGAGAGCCTGAGGGGCCAGGGAATGGGGCCACTTCCCATTCTGTGTAGCTGGGTGCTCCTGGCTGCAGCCAGTGCAGGTCCAGTGGCAAACAGAGGGAGGAGGGTTTAGGGAGGAAGAGAGGGGCAAGGGCACTGGAGCACCAAAGACACAGGAGGTGCCCCCCTCCCAGCCTTACCACAATCACCCAGGCACAGCTGCTCACCCCAGTCAAGGGTCCCCTCTGCTCGCAGCAGTCTCCTATGGGAATTATTCATGGGCTCCCCTCTTCAGGACTTAGTTTGTTACTCCTGGGGTGACCACTCTGTCTACCTTCCCCTGGTCCTACTTTTGTGTTTCAGACACCACTGCAAGCCTGGTGGAGCAAAGGCCCAGGTGGGTCCTGGTACCACACGGACAGGCAGTGACTCTACGCTGCATTCTGAGAAACTCCCAGTACCCCTGGATGAGCTGGTACCAACAGGATCTCCAGCAGCAGCTACAGTTGCTGGCCACTATGCGGACTTCTGGGGACCAGGAGGTCGTATCCCTCCCTGGAGCCGATTACCTGGCCATGCGGGTCAGTGACACCGAGCTGAGGCTGCAGGTGGCTAATGTGACCCAGGGAAGAACACTGTATTGTGCTTGCAGCACACAGTGAGAGACCCTGCTTGGGTGATCGAGTAAAAACCACATACACAGCTGCCCTGGTTCCCAGCCTCTCCTCCCCAGCAGCCCTCCCAGGCCTGCTTCCTCCCCACACACTCTCCCTTCTTGCCCTAACTACAAGTGAGCTTTCCTTTCTGATTTCCCATGCGACTTTCTCTCCCTAAATAGCACAGCATTTGTGGTGTGTGTGTGTGTGTGTGTGTGTGTGTGTGTGTTACTAGGGACTGAACCAGAGGCATTCTACCTCTGAGCTACATCCCCAGTCCTTTTTTGTTTATATTTTTTGCTTTGAAATGGGGTCTCACTAGGGTCTCGCTAAGTTTCTGAGGTTGGCTTTGAACCTGAGATCTTCCTATCTCTGCCTCCCAAATATTGGGATTACAGGTGTGCACCACCATGTCCAGCCTAGCAAAACAACTTAATCCCAGATTCTGTAGGGCTTGAGGTCAGACCTTGTGAGATTTGGGGGCAGTCTCTTATCTCCCCTAAACCTCAGTGTCTGTATTTGTAAAATGCAGAAACTCCACCTCCTGAGAAGGCTGCTGCAAGAATTGAGAAATGCAATTCAGGGGAAGCTTCTGGTATGATGCGGAGGGTCATGGAACACAACTGGCTGACGTTAGCTATTCTCTCCATGGTTTGCATCTATGAGCAGCATGCTGCATCTTAATGTCAGTATCAATCCCTAGAGGGAGTATGGGAAGAAACCTGGAGAAGCCGAGGGAACTCAGAAGAGGGGTAGCGGGGTGGCTGGATGTATAGACCCCACCCACACCCCTGGAATAAACACTCATTTTTCTGATGACATTCCCATCCTCATTACGCACGCTCACCTCAACTTCTCACACCCTGTCTCAAGATGATATTAAAAAAAAAAAGGCCTCTGGGAAAGAGCAGGGTCTGGAATCTGCAGGGGAGGCCTTGCGAGTGATGAACCAAAAAGCCAAGAGTCAGAACTGGGTGTGCAATGAGTAAGGCCATTGCTAGAGTGAAGAGTGGGTAATTAGAATGTATGCAAATAGCTGAGAGCCAACTGGGAAGTGCAGAATGAGAGAGACAGGAGACAGGGACAGAGAGGGAGAGGAACAGGGAGGCCGTGACTGAGCCCCACAGGACGGACGACTGTGGTTACCGAGGCTTTCGGCTTCTATTTCAACAGTTCTGTACCCTAGAGGTGTAGACCAAGGGGGCAGGTAATTGGGATGTAGGTAGGAGTGAGAAGCTGCAAAGCAGATCAAAGGTGCCTCCATCTCTAAAGGTGCTGTGGGTTATGCGACAGAGATGCTGGCAGGGCTGTTTCCTCAGCCCTTGTGGTGAGTGAGGAGATTTTCCACCAGGGGGCACTATTCACCCACAGTTCTCCCTGATTCCTGCAGTGCGGTTGGAGACAGCACACTGGACATGGTCCCCTGCTTCTGTTATTCTTCCTTCCCTTTCCTGATCCTGAGCCTCCCATCTGTCACCCTCTTCTCTCCCTCTCCATCGAAGTATCTCCAGAGCTGAGGGTCATCTGGCTGTGACATTGGTTTGGCTCAGCCCAGGGCCAGGCAGGGTAACTTGGGAGCTAACCCTTGCCCATGGTTTTGTATTCCTAATTTTTCCAAAATATTGTGTGCTGTTGAGAAAGACAGTCTTTCACACGACCCTCCAACTTTCTTCCTAGAATGTTATTTGTGCCGTCTAAGCACAGGGATTCCTTTCCCACAGCTAGGTGGGTCTAGACCATCTAGAGGGGGGATACCAGTTGGAGGCTTGATGGAATGACAGAGTTTTCAAGAGAGGTTTACTTATTTGGGGGAGTCACTCAGACAGAAGTGGTGGGAGGTGTGTGGGCTCTGGTGGGGACAGGTGGGTGGTGGAAGGTGAATCATGGACAGGAGCCTTAGCATGCAGGAACTTGTGATCCAGGTGAGAGAGGCTGAGATGCCTGGGAGTGCTGGTGGTCGAGGAGTGCAGCTCACGTCACTGCAGATTCGGGTATGGATCCCCCCTGAGTGTTTATTTCCCCCAGCACAACCACAGATCCCAGATAACAAATCTTGCAGCTTCCCATTGCAGAATATGGGGCCACCTGAATCACATCACTGAAAAGTATGTAGAGCCCAGAAATAAATGGATTAAACCAACCTTCCCAGACGTGCAGGGGTGAAGAAAGACTTCTTATTTTTATTATTATTTTGGTTGTGGTACTGAGGATTGAATCCAGGAGTGTTCTACCTCTGAGCTATACCCCAACCCTATTTTATTTTGAAACAGGGTCTCACTAAGTTGCTGAGGGCCTCACTAAATTGCTGAAGCTGGCCTGGAACCTGTGATCCTCCAGTCTCAGCCTCCCAAGTACTGGGATTACAAGCACGTGCCACCATGCCAGGCTCAAGAAAAACTTTTTAATTCAATGAATTATGCTATCTCTTCACTATTCACAGAGAAAACATTGATCTATGTGATAAGCATCTTTTGTTATCAGGGTAATAAATAATATATAATATGTATATATATATATAATACATAGATGTACATAATGTCTATACTTTTATATTGTAGATTTAACTTCATTTCCTCACTTCATTGTTTCAAATGTTCTGTAAAACACATATTATCTTAAAATTATTTTTCACAAAAACATAAAACATTATACATATTAATGGAGTACCATGTGATAATTTAATACATGTATACATGGTGTGATGCTTAAATCAGGTTAAACATTTCTACCTCCTCAAACATTTGTCATCTCCTTATGATGACAACATCTGAAATCCTTCCTTCTAGCCTTTTGAGGTACACAGTACATAATTGTTAACTGTGGTCACGGTCGTGTGCAATAGCACACCACAATTTCTTAGTCCTAACTATAACCTAGTACTCCTTGATCCATCTCTCTCCCTCCCCCTCTCTTCCCTATTCTCCCCAGGCTCTAGTGACCACTATTCTACTCTCACTTCTATGAGGTCAACATTTTTTATATTCCACATTTGAGATCATGCAATACTTGACTTTCTGTGCCTGGCTTCTTTCATTTAACATAATGATCTCTAGTTCCATCCATGCTGCCGCTCATGACAGGACTGCATTCATTTTTATGACTGTGTAGTGTTCTTTTGTGATATGTACCACATTTTCTTTATTCATTCCTCAAATGATGAACACTTAAGTTGTTTTCATTTCTTGGCTATTGTGTATAGCACTGTAATGAAGAGGGACGCACAGAAGTCTCTTTGATGTGTTGCTTTCATTTTCTTTGGCTATATTCCCAGTAGTGGGATTGCTGGATCATATGGTGGTCCTGTTTTTAATTTTGGAGGGAACTTCTATACTGTTTTTTTCCATAATGGAAATTATTTACTTTCCTATCAACAGCGTACAAGTTTCCCTTTTCTCCACATGCTCTCCAGCACTTTTTATTGCCTCTTTTTTTTTTTTTTTTTTTTTTTTT
>PVJS01029604.1:0-24662 GCA_004027185.1 Glis glis
AAAAAAAAAAAAAAAAATAACCACAGAAAATCAACATAGTACCTACTGCACTATGGTAATAACTTTTATAGGCCCCTCCTGTAGCTATTGTGGTGAACTCAAGCATGGAGACTATCCATTTAAAACACTGTGTGATACTTATCCTTTCTGCATGGCCCAGTAAATTGCATGGCAGGCAAAAGGGACCTCTCATACTTCTCAAGTGTTTTTCACTGTGTGTAGTATATATAGCATAAGTGCATATGTTAATCATCTGTTTATGTTATTGATATGTCTTCCAGTCAACAGTAGGTTAAGGTTTTGGGGAGTCAAAGTTATACACAGATTTTTCAAATGCAAAGGAGAACAGTAATCTTACCCACCAAGTTGTTCAAGGATCAATTATAATTCTTTTTTAAATATTTGGTAGAATTTACCAGTGAACCCAACTTGGACAGGTGCTTTCTGTTTTAGGTTATCAGTTATTGATTCAATGTATTGGTAGATATAGGCCTATTCAGATTGTCTATTTCTTCTTGTGTGCATTTTGGCTAATTGTTTAATTCAAGGAATTGGTCCAGTTCACCTAGGTTATAAAATTTGTAGGCAGAGATTGATTTGCAGTATATACTTATTAACTCTTTAATATCTATTCCTTAGGTGATGATGACCCCTTTTTCACTTCTGTCATCAGTAATTTTTGTCCCCCATATTTTTCCTTGGATTCCCAGAGTATTTTGAATATGTTTATTTTTATGACAAAAGAATGTCAGATTATTTTCAAAAACAGGTGGTGTGCACTATCTCATATTCTCACCAGTATTGTGTGAGTTTCTTTTTTTCTGAAATTTGGTTAAGCTTGAATAATATTTAAATGCTGTCAATCAGGTAAGTGAATAAAATCCTGTCTTTTTTGCTGCAGCTATAGGTTGTCTGAATACTGAAAATTAAACATCTCTTAATATGTTCATGTGGCATGTACATTTCCAAAGTGGCTTGCCTATTTTTTAATAATTATTTTGTGTATCTGATTTTATTAATAAGTACATAATATATATGTTAGGAATAGTAATATTTATTTGACCTACATATTACTCTTTTAAACAAAGTTGTATTTTTGTTGTTTGTTTTAGATTTCTTGTCCTGTTTAGAATATCCTCCTCCATATTAAACTTGTATTAGAAATTTGTATTGGGTAATTGCCTTTTTATTTTTATTTTTTGTGGTACTAGGGGTTGAACCCAGGGTCATTCTAACCTCTGATCTACATCTCTAGCCCTTTTTATTTTTTGTTTTGTAACAGAGGCTCACTAAGTTGCTGAGACTGGCCTTGAACCTGCCACTCTCCCATCTCAGCCTCCCAGGTACTGAGCTCTACCACGTCTGGCTGGGTAATTGCTTCTGTAAAGTAAATATATTATTTTATGTTTTAAAAATGTTTTGCCACATCAGATCCAGCTTTTCAACTTTAGAATAAGTAATACAGCCAATTTTTCCACTTCTACTTTCATTTATCAATTTGAAGGCATGCTTCAAGTTTTCTAATTAAGAAAAATTCATCACTATTACAGACATTTCATAATATTTTAATTTTTATCTTAAAAATTAGTTATGTTTATAAATATATCCATTTTCTTCCTTCCTTATTCTTTTTGTGCATATAAAAGTGAACACTGGTTAAATTAATATAAATTATGAAAAAAACCAATGTATCTCTCTGTAAATATGGGTAGTAACAAAATATTAAGGATACATTTGTAATACTTTTATTACATATACTTTTGAACATAATAAAATATATTCTAGCTTTGAACATAATCAAATGCATTCTAGCTGTTCAGTGATATAAATAATTGTCTAAAAGATATATGCATATGTATCCTTTCTATTCTTTTTCTACAGAATAAGTTTGTTGAAAAATGTTGAAACCAAGATGGAAGGTTTATTTTTCATGTCTTTTGATACATATTTCTAAATTGTCATTCAAAATATTTGTGCCAATTTACACTTCCAGCAGTTACCACATGACTGAATTTTCTGACTCACAGTACTGATTATTATCATTGCCAAACTGAGCCAAAAAAACAAATCCAAATGGGCTTATTGTCTATCAACATGTTGCTTACTTGGAAGCAATGGAAATACTCAGTAGGGAAGTAACTAAATAAGTTGTAGAAAAGATACATAATAAATTATACAAATAATATATATAGTTTTCCATTACTGATCTGTCAAGATTCTCATAAGCTCTTGAGTTATATAAAGTTTCAAACCATATGCCTATGATTTCATGTCACCTTAAGCATACTTTTTCTTATTTCTATATAAGGCTCCAGTTCTTTTTCCGAGGCTGGGGATGCTATGCGAATGTACCACTGAGATGCACCCACAGTCTGAGTCTCCAGTTTTAAATAAAATGTAAATGGGTGCTCATGATAGGCGGTAAATGTTGAGATCATGGGTAGTTTTGCCTTTAAAACCTATAAATTCTTAACCTATTCACTAATTTTTCTGACAAATCTACATATGGCTTAATAAGTATATGATAAAGGACAAAAAAGGAGCCACATTTATAAGGACACAATTGGAAAGGAACACAAGCACGTCATCTAATACGTTTACGATCCTTGAAACATCTTGCCTTGTGCTCCAACAGGGTTCATCAGTGTGTCAGCTCAGTCTCTTGGTGTGTTCACAGGATGGTGGTTTTAAACCTAAGCCACTGGAAAACATTTAGGTAGTTTTGTGGAAGGCACTGCTTTGGGCCTAGATCTGGCTTCAGGGCACCCCTCTTTCTTGACAGTCCCAGGTCCATTTAGTCTAAGCCACCACAGGGCGGCTGAGGAAATGTTAAGCAAGACTCTCAGAAACACAGGAATCCTGTGATGGAGGTCTCTGATCCGGGCCTTGTAGGACCAGATTGTCTTTCTCACACATACAAATGGGAGTATGATACCACACCCAGATATGACTTCCCCATTTCATACTTACTGGAATTTCATACTCATGGAATAGGAGAACTATGAAATCTGATTGACAATATAGGAGGATTTTTATATCATTGCTGCTGATTGAGATAGCATTTCAAATTATAATCATTTTGTGAATGGTAACAAATTTCATTGAGCAAGGTGTATAGTAATGGCATAGGAAAATCTGCCCAGTGTTTAAGAAGCTATTATATGACAGATACTGTGGTAAATGTTATGTTTCCCAGCAAATCACACACACACACACACACACACACACACACACACACACACACCCTTATCTTTATTCTAGCTTCAGTTGAGACATAATTGGCTTACACAGATGAAGATGCATAAGGATGCTCTAGGTTTAAAGAAGTCACATAACTTCCAGCTCCTTAAAGCTTAATGATCTCATAGGTAGAAATGAAACAGACACAATTTTAACTCAGTTATTTCTCTATACCAGTGGTTCTCTAAATTATAAGCACACACAAATAGCCTGGGTTTCCTGTTGAAATAGAGAAGGTTGACGCTCATACCCAAAGAAACTGACAGGAAGTCTAGGGTGAAGCTCTAAATGTGCCTTTCTAAATATTTCCCAAATGATGCTTATGTTACCAGATTAATCATATTTGAGAAATGCTTCTATAACTGATATCACTCTGTCCATATTCAGTTCTCATATCAATCTGCATGTTCTCATTGGGAAAATATTTTTGGAGATCAGAAGGCTGAAGACAAGAGCAATGCAATTTGTTTCTTTTATCCCATGTGGCAGGAGATTCGGTATTAGAATATACTCAGTGTGTTCACAATATTCATGGAGTATAATGATACTGTAGAGGCATTGAAGATGTAGTGGCAGTGGCAGATTGCAAATAGAAAGAAGCAATAGCTAAGCTGTAATAATACAGGATGAAAAATATTTGATTTTAATAAGTAAGATTTTGCTAAGGATTGGATGCATAAAATAAATGTCCATTGGAAATCACTAGTTTATGTTAGACAGTAGAATGATCTATTAATAAAAATGGATATAGACTAATGGAAATCAAGGAGAAGTGATAGAAAAGTAAAGAATACATCATAGCGGGAGTGAAATGATATTAATTGTCAAACTACCTGACATTTGTAGTTAATATAGGCAGGATGTCAGGACAATTTTCTAAATGAGAACACAGATCTAACTTTTAATGCTCCTTTGAAAACAGAATCAAAATAGGAAAAGTTAATGCATTTCAGAATAAAATAAAATAAATAAATATTCTTGATGCCATAGATAAAAACCCACTGTACAGTTTTGATTTTCATTCCCACAGATGTATTTATTGTGATTTTCCTGTATCACAAAGGATTATGTTTAAACGAACCCCCAATCATGGTGAAAACGTTTGAATCTCTACATATGAAGTTAAAATTTTAAATGTTTTCTTCACTTAAATGGAAAATTTATAATAATTCTGTGATATAATATTAATTTAAATGGATGCTTTGAATTGACATAATGGCATAAAGTATAGTGTCTCAAATTTAAATAGTTTTATTTTAAATTTATTAGTAAAAATAATATAAGAACCAACACCAACAGATGTAGCTGGTCATGGTGGCACACACCTGTAATCCCAGTACTTCTGAGATGGAGACAAGAGGATTGCAGGTTTGAGGCCAGCCTTGGCAACTTAGCAAGACCCCGTTTCAAAACAAACAGGTGGTATAGCTCAGAGGTAGAATGCTCCTGGGTTCTATCCCAGGTAACACACACAAAAAAAAAAAAAAAAGGAAAAGAAAAAAAAAAACCAACAGATATATACCACTTAATTTCAGACCCCCTGGAAATGTCATCAAATTTAGCAAAGAAATATTAAAAGTGTGATGAGCTAATAAAAATTGGAGATTGGAGTGAAAGAAAAGTGATATTTTTATAACTGAGGCAAAATATTTATTAGAGGATGTGGGCTGGAAATATGGAGAGGGGATCTGATTAAGGTGTGACTGACCAGTCTGCAGTTGTCAGTACTGGAAATTGGTGAGCTTGAGATAGCATTTCATGAGCGCAGAGATGGATGGTGCAAGGCACAACCATGTCTGGTACCAGCTCCACTTTGCTTATGTGGGTATAAAATAAGTTTACTGTAATATAAAATTAACCTAATGAAAGTGATTCATTTAGCCGTCACGGGTTGAGCACCTACTGTGCTTAATACAGGCTTGGCATTCCTGACAGGGACATGGCTTTGAACCACACAGAGCAGAGCAAAATGACTCAGTCCAGGTGAACTTGAAATCTCACAACCACCCCCAACACAGAGACTGTATGATCAACAATATCCTACTTGCCCCTGTGGCATAGGGAAAGGGGAAATGAGAGTACTACATAGAGAGGCAGGCTACAATATTAAGTCGAATGGTAGAGGTGACGGTTTGGGATAGGGGCTGGAGCTGGGATAAGCGCTCTTGTGTGGGGCTGGCTGGGCTTATGTGGTTGGAACTTACATCTGGCACCTACAATGTTAGCATCAGCTCGATTATCAGCTTGCTCAGGTGTGGGAAAGAGAAGAGGCTGGTGCTTGACGCTCTCTTGGCTCTTAAACATCAAAAATGGAGTTGGACTATTTGTTTTAATTTACCTTTGCTATTGGATAAATTAAATGAGCCACACTCTATTTAGTTGAATTTAAACTTGTTTAAATCAGTCCTGAAGGGACTCTATGAGGTCTATAGCCAGTAAGGGAGGTGAAAATTTTCTTTTTTTTCGAGACATGAAAATGAGTTTTTAGTGATAATCAAGAATGGCTAGAATTCCAAAGAAGACAAGGAGCATAGTTGTGGGGTACTGCATTGTGGCTTTAGTACACATAGAGACATGGGATATGTTGATGTATACATTCATTAACTGTGAGGACAACCTTGGATAAGCAGTAGCTCCCAATTTATGTATTCTTGACCATGTAATTTGTTCTTATGACTTTATTCTAAGAAAATAATCTACATTGCCAGGCATGGTGGCTCATGCCTGTAATCCCAGTTCTTGAGAGGCTGAGATAGGCGGATTGTAGGTTCAAGTCTAGTCTTAGGCGTTAGCAAGACCCTCAGAAACTTAGCTAGACCCTGTTTCAAAGTAAAAAATAAAAAGGACGGTGGGTATAGCTCAGAGGTAGAATGCCCCTAGGTTCAATCCCCAGTACCAAAAGAAAAATAATCAACATGAATAAAAATGAAAGCTACTATATTTTTAGGAGGTGGATGAGCCTAAGAATTGTGAATTCTCAGGAATGTTTAGAAAGTCAGGAAGGCTCTTGATCATGGTTTAGGAAGTCTGTGACTAAAGGGTCCAAGCACTGCCACTGTTAAGAACAGACTAATAATACTGAGGCAAAGTGAAAACACAACAGAAACAATGGGCCCAGAAGAATATGATATGAATAACTGACTCTGGAAGGGATGTGAGAAGCAGGAGCCAGACCCAAGGAAATGGGTTCTTAGTTTTGGAAGGATGCATGGTATAAAGGTGAGCAAATGAAAGATTGGTTTTAGTGAATGAGAAAGCAAAACTGATTACAAGAAAGGCTGACATAAGGCTTAGGTTTGTGGTGAGGTCCAAGAATTGGTCAGTACCAGGGATACATGTTGACAGCATTTGTCATAGAAAGCTACAATGCAGTAAGTCTGTGCATCATGTCATAAGACAAGAATAAATTACAACATGTTCTGTTAAAATGGCCTGCAGTCTCAGAATGATCAGATCAAACTATCATGTTCTTAGTTTTAACGTTCTTGTTTGGTATGTTTCCTTTCCTGTGGGATTAGATTCAGGAGCTGATGTCAACAATTCTGCATTTGAGGGACTCTGTCGATTCAACACAAGAATCTAAGGGAACACAGAGTAGTGACAAATGACTTAGCTGCTTAGCAGTTGCGGTTTGGAAATCAGTGGAAAAAATTACACATATCACTAGTAAATTTCATCTTAATTGTTACTGCCTAATGCTTTTCATTGTTTTATATTCCTAGCAAAATATGTTAAGTCTTTATTCTTCATCCTCAAATCATACCAAATAGCTCAGGTATCTGTCCAAATTAGTTTGCAGTATGTGTGACACTTTAGTCCAATAAAAAATATAAGAAAATATATTATTGTTTTCAACTAAAGCAGAACAAATCATCATCATTATCATCATCATTATTATTATTGTAGTAGGGATTGAATCAAGGGGTATTCTACCTCAGAGATACATGCCCAGCCCTATTTTATTTTGAAATAGTGTCTTGTTAAGTTGCTGAGAACCTTGCTAAGTTGCTGAGGCTGGCCTCAAACCTGTAATCCACCTATTTCAGCCTCCCAAGTATTGAGAGTAAAGGTATGAACCACCATGCCAGGCGAAGCATAATTCTTTTAAAAGACCAATTTCTCATAGCCTGTACAGTATAGATCTGTGGGTAGGTAATTAGGTATTTTTATCGTATCACATTTCTATTCCATCTTATTTTTCAGTAGGCTGTTATTTCTCAGGAACTTGCAAACATAACTTGAAGACGGTGGGATTTAAAACTATTATCAGAAGTGTTTAAGATTAAAAATAAGTCTGCATGGCTAATTATTTGAGGATGAAAAGACTAAAACCATTATAAATAAAAAGAGAAACATGTTGTAAATTGTATTATATTATTTTAAGCAGGCTTATAGTATATGTCACAATGAATTTTTCTATTCTTTCTGCTTTTGTAGATGTGGTGGTCACTAAATTTACATTTTGTTAAAAATTATACTTACTAAATTCACATTGGCTGAGTCATTACCTAATTCTTCTAATGCCCTCCCACTTTTTGGCAGTCTAAATACAAGAGGCACATATCATCTAATGATCTTAATTATATGGTGGTGTTTTTTTATCTAGAAAAGACATTTATAGTTCTTTTATATAATGTATTTTTTAAGTTTGTTTGAGCCTGTGAATTGAAATGGAAAGTTGTCAATAATCCAGCTACTAAACTCAAATGAAATTCAAATGAAAACAGATGCTTATTGTATACCCCTATATACCAGGTTCTTTGCTAGTGCTGAAGGTTCAAACAACAAAACCTTTATTCAGTTTGTTTGCTCAGAGCTGACAATGAGAAACAGACAAACCAAACAAAGAAATAAAACACAGTCTGATGTAAATGGTATGGTTGGTAGATACACTATTAATTTGGGGGATGAAGAAGATTGTGAGTCTTAATAGACATTTAGATGGCTAAACTAGATTTTTTTTTAAAGAAAGATTAGGAATATGCCAGTCTGCCAAGTAAGGAAGCATGTTCCAAGAAAATAAGATGCTGTATGTCTAATTCAGCAGGAATGAAATAGCACAGTTCGTTTAGAAACATCAAGTAATTTAGTATTGCTTTATTATCAGGAACTACTGGTTGCCTGTCCTAATGCCATCCTTCCTTCATAGCTATGAGAAGTGTATTTATTTATGCTCTCTTCCAGTGTTTTCTTTATAAGTAGCCAGCTTCTTACAAAGTGGGGTCTTTTGCATGTCTACTCTTCTGGAAGAAACAGCACTGTATGTTCACTAGTTTACCTTCCTCTTGGCTACACTGGAAAACCACATCTCTCAGTGCTCTTGCAGGTAGAAGAGGCCACCCAGTATCTAAGAAAGAATCTCTTACAGGAAGGGCACTCTTGGGGAAGACACAATATTTCATGTTTCCTATATAGTTTGATTGTCCCTGTGGACACACTGGAAAACACTTGCCCATCCCTGGGGTCTGGGTGGGTCAATGACCACGTAATGTACAACTCCTCCAAGTTCAGACTTAATCTTCTCTGCTATCCTTTACTTGTTCAGTTCTCTACTGTCACAGAGAGCAGGGCTGCAAAACAGACAGGGCCCAAATCTCTGAGTCACAAGTTTTTGGAAAGCCACCTAACCAAAAATACGAAAATTGGACTATGTGTCAGAAAGAAACAAATACATTTTATTATGTCACTTAGGTTTTTATGGTTTATTTTTACTTCCAAGTACTAGTGTAACTTTCCTGAGTAGTAGTATTGACCATTTATAGGCACCCAAAACAAATAGATTGTAGAATATTTATTTCACCCCATTTCCTAGTGTAAAGTCTTATTTATAAGCCAGGCAATATTTATATCAAATTATATTATTTATATTATTATTATCATTATTATTATTTTGTACTAGGGATTGAACACAGGGGCATTCTACCTCTGAATTCACCCCAGCCTTATTTTATTTATTTAAAAACAGGGTCTTGCTAAGTTGCCAAGGCTAGCCTCCAGCCTGTGATCCTACTGTTTCAGCCTCCCAAGTACTGTAATTATAGGAGTGCCCCACCACAACAAGCTCCAAATTGTAAATTAGATGAGGTCTGAGATATATCTTTAACAGTTCTCTAACTTGTTTTTTGTTTTATTTTGTTTCTTTGTAGTTTTTCCTCTTTCAACTATCTTTAATCACCTGAAGAGTTTAGGTGATACCCCATACTCTTTGCACATCTTTCCATATTAAACCATCTAATTGACATTTCTTTACTGTTTAAGACACTTCTGATTGATTGCATGTGGAGTCTCACCTTAGACACTGAATACTTATGAAATAGTAGAAATGGTTCCTTTTGGTGTAAAAAAAATAGTCTGAAAAGTCAGAAAGAACCTAAGGTCATCACCACTGTAAAAACCAACAACTGTAAATGCAAAAATAGGAGAAAGAGAATAGAAAGATGCAGCATAATATTTGTTCTTTCTTACTCGGTACTACCCTAGGTACTTCTTACCTATGCCATTATTTAAATGTTTACCATTTTATAAATCTTATACTGAGAGGTGGAAAGTAATACAATTATTAAATTTTTATAGAGGAAGGATGTAGAGCTTGGTAATATTAAATAACTTTCCAAGTAAGTAAATAGAATTATAAAGAGAAGACAATGCTTACAAGCATTCATTGGAGAAAGGAAGGAGTTTCATATCATCTTACTTAAGAAATTATAATAACCTATATATTTTTAGTCTTTTCCCATTGACAAATTTAATTTGTATATATTATCCTGCTTATTTTTATAAACATTTTGAAATTTATTATACCTTCATGGTATATATAAGTAAATTATGGCTCAGAAGTTTCATATCACACACAGAGTAAGTGAACCTCCCAGAAAGAGAAACCAGCACATTCTGATTCCACACCCCATGCGCATTCTCTTCGCCTTCTCTTCAACTCTACTGATGAGACTTTTTTATTAAATATTCACATATTCGGGTTCTGGTCTTATCTCCCCATCATTATTGTGTGATTTTGAAACAAATGCTTCCACTCATCTATACTGCAATTTTTGTCATCTCTAACACTCCTATCCACCCTACATGTCACTGTTTCTAATTTAAGCCTAGATAGAAGGGACTGATAATGTCTCACATCATTAACTCTTTCCCATGTCATTTGCACTTAAACTTCATTTTTCTAATACAAGTTGAAATATTAGGTGGCAGTTTTAGATAGGGTCAATGAAGGGGCTATTTTGATACAAGATTTTGTTTCAGAGTCTCTCAAATCACATTCCCTTCTATAGTAAAAACAGCCCTGCCTATTAAAAAACACACAAAAGATGGTATATTTGATTAATGTTTCATAATATTTGAAAACTCTGGACTTCTTTTTCAATGCAGCTATTATGTAACAACTTATGACATGTTTAGCAGTGGGCAGAAGTCATTGTCCCTACTGTTATTATTTATTAGCCTCCCTTTTTGGATAAGGCTGATGGGCTAACATGGAAACAGGAGGAAATCTGCCAAGTCATTGCCCTGCACCTGGGGCTCTGCCTGTTGCTAGTCTCTGTAGAGCAGGCACAGTCATAAATCTATACTGATTAATTAAGTGTTGCTGTCCATTGCTCTTCTTGTCAATTAGAGAAAAAATCCGCATTGAAATTGCTAGTTCCTAGTCAAGAAATTATCTATGTGTTTTTGGATTTTTCTTTTAACATTAACTCAGTGAACATTTATTGTGTACCTTCTATGCAATAATCAAATTGTTAGCTGGTAGGAATACAAAGATAAATAATTTACTGAACTCTGAATACTTTCTTTTAAGTAGAAAAGAAGAATAGACAAACATAATTATCCCACACTGAGGAAAATTGTAAAAGAATGGGTGAAGAGATACATACAATATTCTTGTGGGAGCACAGAAGAAAATTTTGCTCTAACTTTGTCTAAATAAAGCTACAACTAATAATGAGCTATTAAGGATTATACATAAAATGCACAAACTGGGACAATAAGGATTATGCATATGAGTTAGAGTTTAGTAATTTACCATTTGCTACATGAGAATCCCCTCCACTATATGACATTGAAAAAGAAACTTTAGTTGCATTGGGAGGCTGCACATCTTATACCATTCAGATCAATTGTTGAAATTTAGGGCAGGTGAACAGCAATATCAGTGTGTTGGGGAAGTTTGTACACTTGCTCATTCATACACTCATTGTTCATTCATTTATTTACAAGCTGCTAGAATAAAATTGAGCATAACACAAATGCTATAAAATTCATAACCATAATTATTCACATTTGGAATTGTGTTTGTTAAGTTTCTCTTATTCCCAATGAGAACCATAAGAACAGGACTGAGCAAGAGAGAGAGAATTCACAACAGCGGTATGAGAACACAGCAAACACTAATACTTTGAGCTCCATTCCAAATTGAAATGATGCTTCTTCCAAGACTGCATTACTCTGCTGAGGAATGAGCTGGCAAAACTGTTCCATCTCTGATCAGCACACCACCCACTTTGCACATTAAGTCCATCCTTCAGCCAAGCCTGTTGCCTCTGCTGGAAGAAGCCAGCCCAGCTTGTGTCTGGCTCACCCTGCAGAGAGCACATTTCTTCTGCTCAAAATGAACTCAGCTGTACTACTGCAGATCACAGCTTCTAAACAGTTCTCTCAGCTAATGCTGTTACCAAGCTCTGCCTTAATGGGGCTTTAACTCAAAGCCTTTCATCTGACAACCTTGTAGACTACAAAAAAATATTTTCAGTATGCTTTAACGGTGGCATGTCTCCACCCTTCTGAGCTCTCTGTTCTGGTATACATTTTTACCAACTGAGGACTTTTTGTTGTTGCTTTAGGAACTAACTGAAAAATGGTTCTACAATATCAGTTAAATGGAAGTATGGGGAGGGGCTCCTAGTGATACCATCATTCCTGCCAACATTTAGATGATCTTCTCCAGTAATACATGCTAGCAAAATACTGCTGGAGTCAAAGGCCTTTCTACCACTTCACTGAGGGTCATTGTGGCTGGCTCATGGCTGCAGGTCTGATGTGCCTGGAGTGGGAGGCTACTGTCACTGGTCAAGCAATCAGTCCTTTCCTCCCAAGCTTATGCCTCCAGGGCCAGTGTAAGCATGTTATAACTCCACAATGACTGTTTCCCAGCTGTCTTGGAGAGCTACTTTCTGGATTAGCACATTTTATCATCACCTGTGGACTTGGGTTTCTTTGTACTTCATGTTACTTAGGTCGTTTGATAGGAAAACTATGAAGGAAGAAGAAATGGAGAGAACTTTTAGCTCCATTAAAGGGACTTGGGACAATTACCAAAAACCCTACAAATATGGCAGAGCTGAAACATGTTGGTTTCCAAGAAGAAAGAGACTGTTCCGCTTCACTGTGTTCATCGCAATCTCTATGCAGATTCTTTACCTTTGAGGATAGGATAGGGTTGCATATTTCATAGGTAAAAGTAAATCGCAGGTTAATGTGATGTGTAGCCAGCTCTGCTTTCAATCTGACATTACCTGTGGAAGCTGCCATTTTTAAGGCCTGAAGCTGCTACCTGCAAGCGTATCTGTGTACTTTTTACCTGGCATTGGCTTTAACTCTTTTCCTTTAATGAATAAAAGCTTTCCAGAAAAGTTAGCTATAGGGAACATCTTATTTTTCCACCAGTTTCTATTGTGTAATCAGAGATGTATTTGTACAAACTACAAAGAAATGAGAGCTTTCTTGCAGAAGGAGTCAAGAGCTGCCTTTGCTCTGGCCATTCTCGCCATCGCAGCCTGCTGGGGCTGGCTGTGTCAGAAGAGCTTGAAATTTAAACTGCACATTTTTATCTTTTGTTTTCATTTATAATTTTGTTGTAGGAACTTGCAGATATCTAAGTCTTTACTATGAAATTGGATCTCTTCTACAGGTATTTCCCTGTACTGTGCCATTTAAGCACCTTTTGTTAACTTTAGCATTGCTCAATTTAAACACAAACCTTATATTTGTTCCTGTTGCTTTGTTTTGAAAGGCAGAATTTTGTTAGATTTGAGTTGGTACATATTTTACTATACTCAAGTCCAGATTTCTTGTTTTTCCTGCTTCATAATCTATAAAATAAATTTTGAAGAGATAACTGGAGAGATAGTGAGTCATTATAGTTTGTAGCTACCAGCTTTTTCTCATGAAGGTAAAAATATGATAAGTATAGTTCATAAGGCTAAATTAAGAGGTAGCACAACTATATTGTCTTGATTGACTTAAACTAAAAAGTCCCCAAATAATTAAGACATTAAAATGTTCTTGATAAATTGAGTATTAATAACCAACAATGGTGAGGATAATTTTCAGGGACCATCTCAACATCATTTTCTTAATTCCCAATGCATATATAACCCTTTTCACACTTGCCATGCAATTACTAAAGAAGCTATATATCAGGAGAATGCACTAGACGAGGAGTTTTATAGGGCTTATACTAATTTAAATTCTCAAAACATTGTATGAGCATTCCCTTTCCTCCACCTCCTAGCCAGCATTTGTTTTATTTTTTTTTTGTATGGCTATGTCTTTTTGATAACAGCAATTCTACCTGAGGTGAGATGATTTCTCATTGTGGTTTTGATTCATATTTCCCTAATGTAATTGATTAAATACACAGATCTGAGCAGAACAGACATCTATTTTGGCATAAATTGAGGAAAATTAGTATTAGTTCTTTAAAATTTTGGTAGAGTAGAGCAAAGAAACCGTCGATTCCTGGACTTTTCTTTTGGAACATACATGGAGCACATATTTTAAAAGGGGCCTCCATTAAAGCCAAAGAGGGACTTAACTCCCAGAGCACAGTTGGGTGTGGTTCACACATGATGTACAGTCCGAAGCATGACTCTAGCAGCACACACAGGTGTGGCACAGTGCACCTGAGGTATTGGCAACAACACACAGGCACCAGGTGCAAGGTGCAAAGCCTGGGCCTGATGGGCAACATGCAGGGCGATGCCGGCCGCCCAGCTGCAATGCCTCGACAACTAACTGGGGTCCCTGGCAACCTGAGGTTGTCAGCACCTGAGACTGGAAACCTGAAATTTCTTCTGCCAAGGAGCCTTGCCACCTAGCCATTCTGACCATGAGACTGAACGCTGGCCCAGCCAGCTGTGCTGGTGGCCATCAGGCCATTCCTCACCTTCAGTTCTGGTGAGCACTGGGTAAGGTCAGGCTGGAAGACCCGGATCAGACTCATCACTGGCCCGGACCGGAGACCCCGACACAACCAGCTGAACTCCATGGTAAATGGACTGCCCAACCTGCTTTCCAGATTCTCTCTCTCTCTCTCTCTCTCTCTCTACCCTAAAATATAAGAAGGTGGTGTGAAACACTATAATTATTGGAATGTCAACAAATAACCTGTCTTGGTTGGTCACAATTGCAATAAATGTTCTTAAAAGGGCTAAGACCATGTTTTCATTGTGCTCGGCTCAAAACACAAGCACTTTTTACTATTGATTCAATCTCATTACTCTTTACAGTCTGTTCAGATTTTCCATGTCTTCATGGTTCATGTGTTTTAGGATATGTGTATATACAAATTTTTCCATTTTCCACATTTTCCAATTTGTTGGCATATAGTTTTTTTTTTGCAATAGTGTCCAATGATTTTTGTATTTCTCTTCTTTAATCAGTTGTGATATTTTTGGTTTTTGTTTGTTTTGTTTTTTGATACTGGGGATTAAACCCAGGGATAATCTACCTCTGAGCTACACCCCCAGCCCTTTTTTTATTTTTTATTTTGAAATAGAGACTAGCAAAATAACCATGTGCTGGCTTCTAACCTGTGGTCCTCTGTCTCAGCCTCTCAGGTACTGGGATCATAGGTGTGTGCCACCACCACGCCTGGATGATGTGTTCTTTTTCATTTCAAATTTTGTGCATTTGGCCATGTGTGGTGGTGCGCACCTGTAATCACAGTACTTGGGAGGCTGAGATAGGAGGATCGCAGGTTTGAGGACAGCCTCAGCAATGTGGTGAGACTCTCAGCAACCTAGTGAGACCCTGTTTTCAAACAAAATATAATAAGAACTAAGGGTGTAGCTTGGAGGTAGGATGCCCCTGGGTTCAATCTCCAATATCACAAAGTTAAAAAAATGTGGGTTTCATCTTCTTTTCCTTAGTCTAGCTAAAGGTTTGTAGATTTTTCATATTTTAAAGAAATAAACTGTTTCATTAATCTTTTATATTTTTAAAATTTCTGTTTTATTTACTTTTGCTCTGGTTTTGTTATTCCTTTCCTTCTCCTAATTTTGAGTTTAGTTTGCTCTTGCTTTTCTAGGTTCTTGAGATGTATTGCTAGGTTGTTTTAAATCTTTCATTTTTATGTAACTATTGGTTGCAATAAACTTCTCATTTAATACTGTTTTGCTGTATTCCATATGTTTCACGATGTTGTTTTTCCACTTTAATTCATTTCAAGAATTACCTAAACTTTCTGTTTGATTTCTTCAATGATCCATTGTTCATACAATAACATGTTAAGTCTTCATAAATTCGTAGTTTTGAAGTTTCCTTTCTTATTTTTAGTTTTATTTGATTGTAGTCAGAAAAGATACATGACATGATTTTTACTACCTTGAATATGCTGAGATTTGTTTCATGGGCAAATATATGTTCTATTCTAGAGGTTGTTCCATGTGTTCATGGAAAAAATGTGTATGCTATAGCTGGACTAAGTTCTATAAATATCTCTTAAATACATTGTTGGTTTCTTGTCTCAATGATCTGTCTGTCACTGCAAGTGGAACATTGAAGTCTCTCACTATCATTATTTTTTATACTCTCTCTCCCTTTAGACCTAACATTTGTTTTATGAAATTAGGTTCTTTAGATTAAATACATACACAGTTGTAGTTGTTATATCCTCTTGTTGAATTGATCCCTTGATCATCATATAGTGGCCTTCTTTGCTCTTTTCATTGTTTTTAAGTCCATTTTATCTGATAAGAGAATAGTAACTCCTGCTTGCTTTTGGCTTCTGTTTACATGGAATGTTTTTAACTATTTTTGTTCACTTTCAGTCTATGTGCACAGACAATTTTCAAACAAAATTTTATTCTGTTCTTAATTTTATATTACAAAGGCACCTGGTTAGTATAATTCAATAAATAATTTAAGAATTTATTTAAAAGGACTACCTGTATATGTACCATATGATTCTTCATATATATATTAGGTTTCCTTTCAAATGAATATCAATTAAAATATATAGTCATTTTTACTTATATGTTTTCTTATAATTGGTCCAGGAATATCAATACTTTCCATCATATGAAAGTATAAAAGTACCATCAAATAGGTGATAAAATGCACTTCAAAGTTTGTATAACAGATGATAGAGCATAATTGCTTAGTAATTTATTTTTAAGTTTTATTTATTTCTCTTAAGTAAAGTTAACACTTGATGTGGAATAATAAGATTTTAATGGTTTCCTTCAAACACTTAGACTCACGAATAAAATGTTTCATAAATGCCCTACACAGCCAAGCATTAAAAAAAGAAAGAAATCTAAATCTCAGCTTTTAGAAATGGAGAATTTATTGAGTAAATAGAGTCTTTTTTTTTGCCCTACCCAAAGTACATGAAATATTCCAGAGTTAGGACACACCAAACTCTCAATTTGCAGTGATAAACATGCCAAATGTTGCCATTTGTCTCAAGTAATTTATATTAAAGTTAATGGAACCAAACATCTGAAAACCAACATTTGTCATTTTATACAATGTCTGGCAAATTTTCATTACACTTAATCTTCATGCTGTTAGGTTATAGGATTTTTTTCTTTCCAATTTACTAGTCAGATAAATGATAGAGGATTGCCTCTACTGGAAATTTATCTCAAAATGATTTGGCTCTCTGATATTACTGAATAACAGCCTGTGAAAGAAGTTAATGTTTTTTTTTCTGAAAAACCACAGTAGAGAGAAATTATACCTATAATTCAGTATAAAATTAGTAAAAATGAAATGAGTCTCTTTTTATGAAGCTGTATCTATAAGCAACATACTGTAAATCGAGAAAACAAGGAACACATCTGTTTAAGAGTTTTGTTTGCTTTCTCTTCAGGTGATTTAGTATTCTTAATTACATATTTGAACCTTAATTTTGATATTATATAGAACATAAAATACACATTTTTAACATGGACTGTCCCAGCATGATTATCACTAAGGGACATGGACATATATTAGATTTTAACAGAAGCAACACTTTCAAAATTGACTTCATTTTAGTTGAAAGCATTTTGTGAGAGGGCCACTATAATCAAAGCCATCATGCCTTGAGAAGGGATTCAACAGAATAGACTGACCATTGCTTAATTTTTTTCAAAAATACATTCAATGTCATACCATTATACTTCATGCAGGATCAGGACTAATTCCTAAAGCACAAATAATATTCTGGTTTTCTTCAGTAACAGCTGCAAAGCTAAATCTTGAGACTTCACTTCAAATATCTTATATGAAGGGATCAGAAGGTATGTCCCATGGATTTATATTTTTCAAAGCACTGTTAAACCGTGAAAGATTAAGCTGACCTCCAAGTCTATATTCTGTTTCCTAGAGTTGCTGCTGAGTCTTTCACGTGAGACTTACTTGTAACTTCTCAGCTCCTTTGGCCTCCATTTCTTGTATAATCATAAGCCAAATGTTGATTAAGGAGTTCCCTGACACCTGACATCTTGGTAGAATTATCTATAAACCCATATTCAAGGGTCTGTAAAATTTTTACAACCTTCAAAGATATTTGCTAATTCTTGGAGGTATTAGAGCCTCCTAGCCTTTTTATTAGTGTTTCTCAATGGTTGTCCCTGACTCATCAACTCTTCCCCATCTCCCATGTCATTTCATCAGTCCCATCCCTCACACCACTACTACCAGCAAGACACACGTGACACAGAACAGCTGTGACTTCATCGGCGTGTTCTGTGGAGGTTGGGGAATCTGAGAACTGCTCACATTTGATGCACTTCAGCATCTATCCTTTCTTCCTTTCTCTTCTCCATATTAATTACTCCTCAAATATCTTCAATATTCTGAAAATAAAGGAAAATGCAATGAACATTTTTCTAAAACAGTTTTTTCAAAATATTGTTCAATGAAATATCTTCTCAAGGAACTTTTTGATAGCTATTAATGTAGCCATTTCCCTATAGCTGTTTGTGAGTTAAACCATCATTACTAGACTTTCTATCCTTAAAGTAAGCATACAAAATGCATAGAAATCAATGAGTTCTTAAAAATTAGGATAGAAACAAAAAAGCTATGTTTCAAATGAGTTTAGTTTTTCACTCTACATTGGTATTATCATGAATAAAAAAATCAAAATCAGTATAAACTGAAATCCAACGTTTTTAAAAATCACTCCAGATTTCATTAATATATTTAACATGAGTCTAGATTACTTACCATGCACTAGGTATGATTTTCAGTCCTGGAAATTGGCAACAAATAATGAGTTAAAATGTGAGGAAGAGAAACAAAAACCAAAATAATGAACTACATATTATGTCTCATGGTAATAAATGCAAGGGGGATGACACTTAAAGAGATGTAGAAAAGGATGAAATTAGAGAAAGGATAGAATTGTAAATATGAAAAGCTTTAGCAGATGCTTGATGAGGACCAAAAAAAACCATTTCTACTCAACACCACATGCCTAACACTGAGTAAGAAACAGCAAAAGTCCACTTCTGGGGGAAAGGGGATGGGGAAGATTGTGGAAAACACTCTCCCTCTATGGTGCTGGCAAACAGGAATGGCTGAAAGCTGAGGATAAAGTAAAAAACTAAGAATAATCTTTCAACATCCTAAATGTCATTTTAAACCCAAGGCAACAACACCCAACTGATAGAAGAATTTGAAGACTGTGGTGCCTGGAAGTTAACGGTATCAGCAAGAAAAAAACCTTTCTTACTTAACAGATAGACACACTCATGCATGATGGAAGCTGCCTGCTTACTTTTAGACACGAATACTTTTGATTTTACTGTCTGCTCTTCTTCCAGCCATGTAGACATCAATTTAAAAATAATACCAGCCGGGCGTGGTGGCGCACACTTGTAATCCCAGTACTTGGGAGGCTGAGACTGGAGGATCCGGGTTCGCGGCCAGCCTCAGCTACTTAGTGAGGCCCTCCGCAACTTCGCAAGACCCAGTTTCAAAATAAAGTATAAAAAAATAGGGCCGGGGGTGTCGCTCAGAGGTAGAACGCCCCAGGGTTCAATCGCTGGTACCACAAAAAAAATAATAAGCCCATACAAGCTAGGAATGGTGATGTATGCCTGCAATCCCAGTACTTGGGAGACTGAAACAGGATGAGCACAGGTTCGTGGACAGCTTCAGCAACTTGATGAGACCCCAGGAAATTAGTGAGATCCTGTTTCAAAATATTCAAATAAAATAGGGTTAGGGATGTAGCTCAGAGACAGAACATCCCTGAGTTCAATCCCCAGTAACACACACACACACACACACACACACACACACACACACACACATTACAAAAAGCAATAACACACAAGAAGTCAACTGAAGTACACTCAGATATCCAGGATTTGGAATTATCAAACAGAAATTTGAAATAACTATGATTGTATGTTTAGAAAACAAATAGAAAAATAAACATTATTATTATTGTTATTTTTAGAGGAGTAAAGCTTTATTATCCTAATGGTTTCTGAGGTTTAGTGGTGGTCAGCTAGTTCCAAGGCAGAAACATCCAAGTGTCAGGTCATAGCAGAGGCAAGCCTCACTGAGTTGCTGAGAGCCTTGATAAGTTGCTGAGGCTGGCCTCAAACCTGCAATCCTTTTGGCTCAGACTCCCAAGTATTGCAGGCATGAACCACCACAGCCAGGACAAATTGAATACATTTTGCATTATGAAATTTGTATGCGTTTCGGGGGGCCAGGTGCATAGTGTTATGTTACGAATCTGGAAAAACAAACATTGATGAACAGAGAATTTCATTAGAAAGTATAAAGTTATAAAAGGCAAATGAAAATTGTAGAAATAACAAAAAATACATTGTAAGTGATAAAGAAATCACTGGGTGCATTGGAACATGCTGGCTATCTCAGCTATTCCAGATGATGAGAGGCTGGGGCAGGAGGACCACAAGTGTGAGGTCAACTTTGGGAACATGCTGAAGCCATGGAAATGTAACAGTGGAAAGAATTGATAGACATAAGAACGGGTCTGTAGGAATTGCTAGGAACAGAAACATACAGAGAGAAAAAGGAAAGATTTCAAAAATGAAGCAAACAAAAACCACCACAACAAAACACGATACAGAGCATAAATCCTGTGGGAAAATTTCAGTCTAACGAATATGTCATGATTATGCAAGAAGAAAATGTCAGAATACTGGAAGAGAAAATAAAGGATATCCTGCCAAAATTAATGAAAGACATCAAACTATAGATTCAAGAAACTAAGCATAACACAAGCAGGATGAATATCTAAAAAACCAGACCCAGACATATCAAATCTAACCATGTAGTCCCCAAATCACCATGATAGATGAGGAGAAAGGTTGGCGTGTCATGACAGACTTGTTATTCTTTCTACCTGTCACTGAAACATCACTTTCACTGGTTAGAACAGTCACAGGCCTCTGATGCCACTGCTAAATAGATACAAGCTAATAAGTAGAATTATCATTTTCCTAGAACATGGAGAACTAGAGCACTGGTAATATTTTGCATAGAAACACACTAGATGAGCCAGCAGTTAACAAGGACCTAGCATTTGGCCCGTAACATATGAAGAGGATATATTTGTAGGCGATCATATGTATGGCTTTAATTTTGTTTTCATTTATAAAATAGTTTAGCCACCCTCACATTTTATTTAATGGCAATATTAGACATGAATACAATATTTAAGAAACACATGTGATACTACAATCATAATGCAGTATGATGACTAACATTTCATAAATTTTAATTATCAATGCTTAAAATGCTAATATAAATTAGATAGTAATATAACTTTAGGGAATAAGAATTCAAAGCTCATTACTTGATTTCTAAACCGTGGATATTCACGTTCTTATATCAGATCTTATACGGGTGAGTAGAAATAGTGTTCATATAAAAAGTATGTTTTAAACTGGGCACAGTGGCAAACACCTGTAATACCAGTAGTTGGGAGGCTGAGATATGAGGATCACAGATTTGAGGCAAGTGAGTGATAAATTAGTGAGACCCTGTTTTAAAATAAAAAGGGATGGGGAAGTAGTTCAAAGATAGAATGCTCCTGGGTCCAATTCCCAATAACACACACACACACACACACACACACACACACACACACACGCCACAGTATGTCTTAACCCATCTTCCAAATGCCTTAGTCAACATAACTGTAGTTACTCACTCATATGGAATGGTCATGGTGGATAGTTATTCCTGTTTATAGGGTATAAATCAAGAAAATCAGAATCTAATTTCCTAGTTGGATAGCTTTAATAAAGCAAACATATACCTACTTTTACCTCCATTTCTTTTTAAATTATGTGACAAAGAAAGTCCATTTCTCTTTTAAAAGATTAAAGTATATCATACTTCTCCAAACATTCCTGTTAAGATTTGGAGAGAATTAAACTTCTTTGTCAAGCTATTGGAACATTGTAAAGAGTACCCACTTTAGCAAACTGAGAGAATTAACTTAAAAACTTCTACAATATCATTATGCTATGTGTATATTAGTACGGCTTGTTCAGATTTTGATTAGTAATAAATAAATAGGAAATATGGGTGGCATAAATTGACCACATGTTTCTCATGGACATGCCTTTAGAGATACACATTCTAAGGCACACACAGATGCCCAAACACAAATAAGATCATGTGTGATATCTAGGATTAAAAAATACATGAATAAAACCTATCTTTGCTCCAGGAAAAAAAGCATAAGAGATAGACCCAGAATATTATGAATAACTATACAAAACATATCTCCTTAGCAAGGTGGCAAGTGAAAATAACATGGGGTTTTCTTTATTAATATTATGTACACTCCATTTACTCTTTTTTATATTTTATTGGTGCAATGTAATTATACATCATAGTGGGATGCAAAGTGGAACAAACATACATGCATGTATCACTTTCTGTATTTCCTCCATAAACTCTTAAGGTCACTTTTGTTTTTGTTTCTCCTTGGTACTAGGAATTGAACCCAGAGGCTTTCCACATCTGAGCTACACACCTAGCCTTTTTTTAAAGATGTTTTATTTTTAAACATATTCTTGCTAAGTTGCTGAGAATCTCACTACTTACTGAGGCTGTCCTTGAACTTATGATCCTCCTGTCTCAACCTCCCAAATACTGGGATTATAGGTGTGCACCACCATGAGCAGCTTACTAGTCACTCTTGAAGGGGTGAAAATTGGGAGTATTGGTTTACTAGTTTCTAAAAAAAACTTGATTAAATTTTATTCACTTTAACTCAAAATAAAATATTCACAATTTTAAATGCTATTTTCATGTAAAATCAGTTATTATCAGCTAATATTTGTAGGCTTTTATGGTGTCCCCACTGAATTTTAGTGCCCTTAAATGTAGGCATTCAGTTTTGTTTTTGTCTCTTATAGCATCTAGCATGATGTTAGGACATAGGAATGTCTCAACAGATACTTGTTGAAAGGATTAATAAAAATACATGAATGTAATTAAGTAGCTTGGAATACATTTATCTCATTAATAGTGTTAAACCAATCCAAATGATCTAAAAGATTTGTGGTTCCCTTTATCACAGTTTACAGAAAAATCCCCAGGCCTTTAAATGAAACTTACAACATAGTGACAGTATCTTAATTTAAAGATCATTTCTTGTGGGACTCTTATTTGCCACTGTGTGAACTTCTAGAAGAACAAGTAATTTTCATGAATTTATAATAATAGAGTAAAAGTCAGAAATCATTTTAATGGCAAAAAATGTGTTTAATAGTGATGAAAATTATCTTTGACCAAGCATACTATAATTTATAGCAATTTGACAATTAGTATATCTTTGCTAGTATAGATTTCTTCACTTATTCTGCAGTTATATTTTAAGTGTCAACCCCTCCCTTCCCCCGTTTTCAGGCATATATTGCTCTATTTTGTGCTATGACCAAATTTGAGGGAAAAATACATTAAGCTTCTTAAAAATGTAATGATAGCTATTATTTAAATAATATTTACTGATGTTTGCCTTGACTGGGCAAGAGGAGTCATTCCCTTGAGTCTCATTAATTAACATTCATCAGTCCCTGCTGAATTCATGGGTAAAATAAGTATCACATAGTTAAAGTCCACTATCAACAATAATATAAGATGTGTAATAGCCAATTATGTCAGATTCAGTGAGAGTTGTTATATGAAATTAACTTAAAATGTAAGAACTATCAGGTTCCTATGAAAATTTAAGTATCACTTAAAATATCCCTTTAATTTACTTCTTTTGATTGCTGGAGTTGAAAGGTGGGGCATCTCATGATTTCATTTTTACTAGCAAGAGAGAAGTAAAAACTACACAAGGGCACTAGATTAGTAAATTACAAAGTTTGAAGTGAACCAAAGAAATATTTCTCCATATTTAGATTCAAGGTGACTTTCTTTTTTTTTTTTTGTGGTACCGGGGATTGAACGCAGGAGCGTTCTACCTCCGCGCTGCACCCCCCGCCCTATTTTTTTATGCTTTATTTTTGAAACCGGGTCTCACGAAGTTGCAGAGGGCCTCACTAGGTAGAGAGAGAGAGAGAGAGGAGAGAGGAGAGAGAGAGATAGATCGCGCGCGCGCATGCGCGCTGAGGTTGGCTGCGAACCTGGATCCTCCGGTCTCTGCCTCCCAAAGTACTGGGATTACAAGCGTGCGCCACCACGCCCGGCAAGGTGACTTTCTTAATATCCTTCCACCCCCCCAAAATTAACTTATGTTGGGTTCAGTATTACAGTTGTCAGGTAAAATACAGGACATTTGCTTAAATTTAAATTCATATTTATAGTTAATTTGTAAAGTATGAATTCTTCTGAATTTTACATAGAGCATACTTAAACTAAAAAAATCTTTATCTGAAATGAAAATTTAACTGGTTCCTCCTTTTTTTTTGGTTAGTTTCAGTTAAACCTGGCAACCCTAATTGGATGGAGATACCTGAAAGACTCAATGTTAAGAAGCTGTCTTTGCCGGGCTTGGTGGCGCACGCTTGTAATCCCAGTACTTTGGGAGGCGGTGACCGGAGGATCCGGGTTCGTGGCCAGCCTCAGCTCTCTCTCTTCTTGTCTCTCTCTCTCTCTCTCTCCTTAGTGAGGCCCTCCGCAACTTCGTGAGACCCGGTTTCAAAATAAAGTATAAAAAATAGGGCCGGGGGTGTAGCGCGGAGGTAGAACGC
>PVJS01029605.1:0-24657 GCA_004027185.1 Glis glis
TTCAATCTCCGGTACCAAAAAAAAAAAAAAAGGGCAAAGGACCCCAAATCAACATTTCTCAAAAGACATACAGAAGGCCAAGAGATACATGAAAAAATGTTCAGCATCCCTAATCACTGAAGGGAAATGCAAATTAAAACCACAATGAAATTTCACCTCAAACCTATTAAAATAACAATTATCAAAATGATGACGTGTTGACAAGGATGTGGATAAAAGGAAATCCTTGTATATTCTTTGCTAGGAATATCAATCAGTACAGTGATTTTAAAAAATATGGAGTTTCCTCAAAAAACTAAAAATAGAATTGCCAGAAATCTGGGTGGATCCAGCAATCTTACCTCTGGGTATACAACCAAAGGAACTGAAATTAGTATATTGAGATATCTGTATTTCCATATTCACTGCAGCGTTACTCAAAACAGCCAAGATAGGGATTCGACCAACATGCTCATCAATCAATGAATGGATCAAACTGTGGCGTATATATACAGTGGAATACCGTTCAGCCTTTAATGAGGAAATTCTGACATTTGACACAACACAGATGAATTAAGAGGATGGTATGGCAAAGGAAATAATTCAGGCACAGAAAGACAAATACCACATGATCACTTAAACTGGGAATCCACAAAAGTCAAACCCATAGTAGTAGAGGGTAGAATATAATAGTTAACAGAAACTGTAGGGTGGGAGATAGTGGATGGGGAAAGGAGAGATAATGTCAGAGTACAAAGTTTAAGTTAGAAGGAGTAGGTTCTGGTTATCAGCACAACACTATAGTTAATAATAACGTGTTGTATATTTCAAAAAGTTGCTAAAAGAATGGATTTTAAATGTTCTCATCACAAAGAATTAGCCTGATTTGATCATTCCACGAGGTCTACATGCAGAAAAACATCACATTATACTCCATAAAAATATACAATTAGTATCTGTCAACTTAAAAAATAAAGTAATTGTTAAAAGGTAATAGAATAATGTGGTATTAATCCATTTAGAATAAATTTCCAAGACTATTAGCTAAATTTTTTAAATTTACACTCTGCAACAACTTCAATAAAATTTACTTAAATATTCTCAAGATGTTTTTAAAATTAATTTTATGTGTTAATTATAACTATATTTACACTGTCCAAAGCTAATTTTTGTATACACTAAAATTATTAAATATAACAGTTTAAATAAATTTTTGAACCAATACTATCCTCCAGTCTAAGACTGTAGACTAAGTACACATTTTTTATCCCTCAAAAAACCAATGCAACTTCATTATATGCAAGCCAGGCCCTTGATAGAGGTTGAAAACAAAACAGACTGTGATGCCATCTCAATGGAGCAGTAAGTTATTAAACATCACTAAGAAAATTTACATGAACTGAAAACATGTATCTTAAAAGTGGTCTGTACAGGGAAAATTGTACCTTTAGGGGGGAAATATTATAACACATCTTTAAAATGAAGGATAAAATAATATAGAAGCTAAAAACAAAAAACCCAGAAATGTTTCTCCTAAGGATTGTGACAATAAGAGTTTACTTATTGGATGCAGAAAAAAAGGTTGTAGTCTGCATTTCTAATTCACATGGATGCACTTGAAACACACTATACACCAGTTAAAGATAAACTAAGGTGGAGTAAGAGGGGATCAGAAGGTAGAAAGGGGTCATGAAGCTTAATGGCTTTTAGTCTGTATTGTTTGCTATTCTTAGATTTTTCATGATTTTATTATTATTATTATTCATTAATCCTATACCACTGCATCTCAAGAGTTAGAACTTTGACATTCTCCAGGTATTTTAAATATGCATGCAACCATTTTTTCATTTCATCCTTCTGAATTAATTGATATTTTTCCTGTGGCTAAAATTAGATTACCAATTAGTCTATTTCAGAGAAATATGTAATTATCTTAGAAATTAAAGTTGTTTTATATAGATAGTGTTAAATTCAGAGATGTTTTTCAATATGATTTCAAAAATAATTCTTAAACCAAGCTCTGTTTACAATCAGCACCATGCACACTAATTATAGAACAATGTTATCAATGTACTGGCTAATGATTGCTTAAAACTAATCCTGATGATGACACTAGGCATGGAATATAAAATGCAATGACAGTCAAAACTGACGATGATTTGGTCCATGTGAAGTCCTGTCAATGGATTATATATTTATCATTGATTATATTTCCTGGAGTGTTTGGGTCAGTCTTTTAAAAAAATGACAAGCAAATACATTATTTGAAGTATTTTATGATGCTAAAGAGAATCTTTCTTAGAATAATGGGACCACTACTAGTCACTGCTATATATCTTCTCACAACTGATTACTTTTTACTCCTGTAATATATATTTCCCAAAGTTCAGATGTTTTCATCTCCAAGAGTTGTTTTGCATATTGGATCTTAATTCACAAAATCAGTCTGCCCACAAGGTATCTATTGCTTGAATGCACATTGCCCTTTAGAACTCACTTCTGAAAGTTAACATTTCAGAGTTCACACCACAGAGAACAAAGATGTTTTTAAAATTAAATTTATGTGTTAATTAATTTCATTTCAGAAAGCTAGAAGATAGGGTCTTAAAGGTTTTCACCATAAAGGAATGATAAATGTTGGAGGGGATGAATATGTTTAGCCTGATTTAAACGTGCAATATTTACATGTAAAGAACATTACATGGTACCACTGATACATACAATTCTTACATGTTATGTATCAGTCAAAAATAAATTTTAAAAATTAACCAATTAAAAACACACTTCACATCCCTCCTCATTCTTCAGAGAATTAATGCATGTCAGGTTAAACTTAGTCATAAGCCCTGGTGTTTGTTAAGGAATGGCATCCTCTACCATTTGGAGAGATGGAGTTGGGCAGTCATGACAGGTAACAATTATTCCTCAAGTGTCCTATTCTCTATTGGTGGAGAAGAACTTTTAGGGGGTAGTTTCCAAGCTTCCTGAACTCTCTGGCCTGTCCCCTCTGCCCTCTATATTGCTTACTTCTATGGGGTGATTAGGCATTATAGGCTGTGGCCATGAGGACCTTTAAAAATCAGCCAAGAATATTTGGGAGAAGATTCTGAGTCTAGAGACTTGTTCAGAATTTGGTTACTAATTAATCTAAATCATGGTTTTACATTAGAATACAGGCATTTTTTTAATTGTTGGTGAGTAAATAATTAGGAATAAAATTATAAAACTAGATAAAGAAAACAGAAAACTAAAGGAAATCAGGTCTTCATTTAGACTGCCCATCTGGGAACTGATGGATGAATCAATGATGAGTGCTGCCAGGTGAAAGGTTTATTTCTCTCAGAGGCCTGTCATTTATTTAATCAGCCTCTTATTTCAAACAGAGAGTGCCAAGAATGCTGTAGGTTCTCAGGACTCTGGACTTCATGGCCGTGACGATGTCACTGAGGGATAGTAACATCCTCATCATGTAGAGTAAATGGGTAAGTTGGAAGGCCACTCTCCCAGTAATGAGAGTGAGAGGCTGGGGAGAAGCTGGTGCTGGTCTTTGCGCAATCCTCCGCCATTATGGGATCTAAGAGGAGTCTCACTGGCAGGTGTTAGAGTGCTAGGAAAATTGAGCAGATGGCTTTGGCACGCTGAGCCTCCCCTTTCCTCCGCCAGGAGTTCCTACCCTCAGGCTTAGCTTCACATGTGCTTGTTTAAAGCTCCTGCTATTTTCAAGGAAACATAATCAGTGTTGTCATTCAGGCACGTCCAGAACTGTGAAGAAACGGCATCAGCTACATTTTCCCAATGTTAGGTTATAACCTTTTTTGTTTCTTTGTGTCACTCATAACTTGCCACAGTGGGTTCCACTGAGGCAGCTCATGTCACTGACAGGGGAGGTAAGTCAGTGTATCTCAGTGGTGGTTTTCAGTGTTCAGCATACTATAAAGTAGGTGTGATATCCTATGTCATCACACGACCAAGAGCAGCCAAGCCTCATGTCTCTGCACAATGAAATAATAGAAAAGCAGCATTTTACATTGTCTAAACCCAGTCCACTTTGATGACCTTATGTTTTGTCTTTTAATCATAGGTTCATTTGATTTACCACCCAGACTTAAGAGACAGTTTATAAATTTGACAGAGGATCTTATACAGAGGTCAAATTAAGACTATTAACAAAACGAAACCACAAAATATTAGGAATTGAAAGTCTTCTGAACACTCAGATCATCCTAACAAAAATAAAGATAGCCTGTGACTGTGTCAATTACATTTGTATATGCGGGTACATATATAATTAAAATATAATTAAGTCTATCACAATGAGTAACACTGTATTTATTCAGCAAAGATATATTGACTATGAATCTCATTGGGGCTACAGTAAGGAACAAGAGAGACCACAGTCCCTGCTCTCAATGACCTTGAAGATGACAAGGAAAAAGAAAAGCAGATCACAATGAAAAAAAAAAAGGATTGTTTTCTGTGAGTACATGAGGTTACCCAACCTCCAGAAAGGTAGAGGTCCTGGCAAATGCCTTGTGATGCTGAAGGATCCTAAGAGTTTGCTGGACAAAGGACACCAACGATAGAGCTGGCAGAAACCAACCTTGAGAGGAAACAAGGTATAGTTGAAAATATGAAATTGGCTCGCCAGGGCTAAGATGTCATGGGTGCGAAAAGAGGGGGAGTAGAGAGGTATTACTTGAGACATCTTTGAGATACACATCATGAAGGATCTGGAAAGCCATCTAAGAGTTGCTACCGACCCCCTTGGGAAGACACTGGAGGTTTTTAATCAGAGAAGTGACCTGGTTAGGTTTGCATTTTGGAAACAGTACACTGACCACCATTCACCATGTGAAGAATGGATTGGATTAAGGCAGGGGTGCAGGAAGTTGCAATGCTGGAGGCGAAAAAGTGATGGTGAAATAAAACCAGAGCAGTGAAGGTGGGGAGGGAGAGGATAAAGATTTTATCTTAGAGAAAAAATCACAACCTTCTCCCAATAAATGTTTTATGAGAATTACCAGCAAGGTCACCTCTGCAATTTTTCTGCCCTATTCTTTGCCCTTTTGCTAATATAGATGCTAATGTTTAAAAAATATTTCCAGAAAAAGACAAAGATAACATGCCAGCTGGATAACCAGTCCCTTCTCAGCCCATTGAAGGTGGTTACACACATGCATGCACACACATGAAAATCACTGTTGGCCTTTAAATATGTGATTATTTGTGTAATGGTAAATACGGTTCCGTGATTAGCCAGCTCTGTTAGATTTTTAAATTTTGTCTTATATTAAACCTGGTTTTCTCCCAATTCATTTCACAACATTGTTAATGCAGAAATAGAAAACCATTCCCTTTCTTAGTTTACACATAGGGGAAAAAATAATTGCAGGTGAAAAATTAAAAAGCTCATTTGAAATCTGCCATTCACATTTTTAAAAATTTACTACTTTGACCTCTTGATAAGGCCATGGATCTCTGTTAACTATGTCTTTCCCTCTTTAGGACAGGAGAGGTGCTGGCCTTGCTGCCACTCTGGTTCATAAGATACACACACACACTTTTATCAGTGCATTTTAATTATACATCAAAGTGAGGTTCAAAGTTGTACAAACAAACATGCTTAAAATGAATTATATATGTGGCCAACCTTTATCGTCTCCTCTTTCCCCTTATAAAAACTCACCTATTAAAGAAGAGATTAAACACTGAACTGTGTCTCTAAGACATTCCTTTTCTTTTCTAAGGTATAAAAAGCTACAGATGAGTAGGAGACCATGTGGTTCATGGGTTGGATGTCTATTTTCTAGCTTGTATTTATGATTCAGAAACAATTGAAACTGCTATTAGCTAACTCCCCCTACACACACACACACACACACACACACACACACACCTACTTTTAAGGGAGTGGCCAATTATTTACTATCTGTTGAACACCTAATATATTCTGAACAACATTTTAAAACTTTGCAGTGAGTGAGGTAGGAACATGTCTGCTCCTACCCATTTCTCATGTGGAAACGTAACATCTGGACAACTAAGGAAGCAATAAAAATAGAAATTTGATATTTTCTCTGCAGAGAATCAAATAGGCTGATGTTCCTGAGTGGTCACTTTAGAGAAGAGCATTTTTTCTGAAGAGATATTATTTATGCTGAGATACGAGTGGCTAGCTTACTTCACACCTGCACTGACAGTTGAATTTCGCCTGGAGAAAAATGCACAACCATGATGAGGAGTCTCATCTGAAATTCATGACCATGGACCTCCAGAGGACTCGACACCAGTAGCAATCATATTACATTTTTCTAGTCCATTTCAGACCTATTTCTTTAAAGCTCTGCTACTCCTTTTGCCCCTCTTTGCTGAGGCCCCTGCTTCTTGTTTCACTGAAAAGTGAAAAATAGTGCAAAATTTTCCTTCAGCTTCCATTACCAGCTCTCTCCACGTGCACTGCCCTTCCTTTTGTCTGGCAAAGATCATGGAAATAACATTCTAGGCAGAAGAAATAGCTCACAGAAAGCCCCTATAGAGGGAGAAAGCTTGTTGAGTTTGAGGAAATCAAAGAAAGCCAGTGCGAACTGGGTGTGGTGGTGCATGCCTGTAATCTCAGTACTTAGGAGGCTGAGACAGGAGGATCACCTGTCTGGTTTGAGGCCAGTCTCAGCAACTTAGTGATACCCTGCTTCAAAAATAAAATAAAATTTTTAAAGGCTGGGGGTATAGCTCAGAGGTAAAATGCCTCTGGGTTCAATCCCCAGTAACACACACACACACACACACACACACACACACACACACACACACAGTCAGTGTGGCTGGAACAGAGTGGGAAAGGGGAACACAGTCGAAGATGCTTCCTCCTAAAGATGAAAGCATCAGAAAGGTAACAACTGCCCTCTCTAGTCCAGAGTGCTGTCAGCCTTACCCCAATATTTTCCTCCTGCTGCTAGCTAAGGCCTCAAGTCACTAAATATTGAATAAATTACACATCTCAACTCTAGTGCTTTTGGAACTCTATACAGTCTATTATAAATGACTCTACAGAATCCACTCAGGACCTCAACAAGACCTTGACCCTCGAGAACCACTTTCTCCTTGGTCCTTGTTTTTCTTGAAATCCTGTCATTTATTTGAGAGTAAACCTTCCCACAACAATGTAGTATAAAAACACTCATTTTCCTCCATTAAACTCTATTTCAGAGAAAAGACCATCAGATCTTCCATTTTCCCTCTAACTGAAGAATCAGATGTGTTTTTATCATAAAATGGATGATTTCTCCAAAATAGAGGGATAGGTCTAACATACCATTTGAATTCACTAGAACTATAATTGGTTTGAGATTTTATCCTACTTGCAAGCTAACAAGTTAGCCTGCCACAACTTTGGGGATGGAAGTAGAAGACATCAGGTTACTCTTCAGAGATGAGTCACAGTCTATTACTCAAAGCGATAGCTGTAGTTAGGATAACTGCGTTTTTATTCTGGTCTCCTGAGTACCAATTCTCAGACAGCAACACAAGGATGGCCAAATGACACCTGCATGGGAGTGGGCTGCTGTACAGGAGAGGAACCCTCGGCTTTGAGAACCCCAGGTTTTTATAATGGGCAGTTAGCATGTTCTCCTTTTGCTCCAGAGAGGAACACTGCCATTATCATGCTAGACAGTAAACACTCCTGTCCTTTGCTCCAGAGGGACAAATTGTCTCTCTCTTCCATGGCTGTTTTCTAAACAAAGGGAAGTTCATACCTTGCTCACAAGATATGCAGAAATAGAGTCCTGTGAAGAGATAGCCTCCCAAAGCACCCATCCCTCATTTCTACACATTCTGGCTTCTGATGGATTTTCCACGAGTATGCACACCAACAGCCACTCTGTTCAGTCTGACTGACCGAGGCTGGGATGTGTCCTTTCAATTTGTCTTATGTAGCACTTAATTGAGGCTATTACCCAAAGGACTCCACACAGAAATAGTAACCTCAATCATGGCCCTTGGGATCCCAGTCCTAACCAGCTAAACAAATCCCATAAACCATCCATTCCTGTATTGACCTTTTCACTTGGCCCAAGGCATTAATCCAAGTATAGCAGGGTATATTAGCATTTGCACAGACTTTGCTTGCCTGGAAGCAGGAAATATAGGGCAATTCTATCATCCAAAACAACCCTGGCCAGTGAGCTGAAACTGATCTGATTATCTTCCAGGGCCAAGTTGGCATCATTGATCACTTCAGCAAAAGTTAGGGACCAATTTTATACCAACATTTCTACTTGGAGGACTCCCAAAGTACAGATAACTGCCTTCAGATTGCACATAAATATTATGTCCGTTACCCCTCCAAGAAGCTCTTCTGATAAACTAAGTATAGCCTCATTTTGGAGGGATCTTTGAGATCATCTGAGAGCTCTCTTATGACCACCCCTAGGATGTGAGTCATCATGTTTTTAGGCAGAAGGTAAGAGATGCTTGCTTCACACAAGCACTCTTCCTGAGGAGACATGGTGCCCTGGCAAAGAAATTATCCTTTACATTTGTCAGCATACCCCACCCAGTACCTACATAGATATTTGTGCAAAGGTTCCCAGGGATTCCAATGTGGACTACCAGCTGGCTGTTGAACCCTGGTATTTATAGCTCAGAAAAATTTCTTCAGTCACTGTTTCAGAGGAGCTGCATGAGGTCAGCCAGTCCAATCTGTCCTTTCTAATCATACCACCAGCTGAGTGGCATTTGTCCACCCCACAGAATGACCCAGAGGAGGATGATCAAACCAGAATATCAACAGTACAAGATAGAAACTTATCCAGAGCCAACCTAGAAACTTATCCAGAGCCTTGCAAACGGCCCTGAGAGGGGGTCAGAAATTCAGTGTGATCAGTCTTTCAGCAAGGAATTAGGGACACATCCCAAACAATGAGAGCTCCCTCATCTTGTCACAAACTGCCCAGCTTCTAGCGGGAGTCACAGGTTTGGCTTGTAGGGCCCTTGGCTCTGCACCCAGTCTATATTGGTGGATGTATTACCAAGCCTAGTATGATGGATTCTGACATCAAGAACAGAAATCTGGGTAGTGTAGTCAGCTTCTCAATTCCAGTGGGTCTCATAGAACAGGGCCTGATTGTGTATTTACATGAGTGGCCCAGATGTTTTGATTACCCTTTTATTTATTTATTTTGGTACTGGGAATTAAACCTAGAGGCATTCTATCTCAGAACTACACCCCCAACCCTTTTTACTTTTATTATGAAACAGGGTCTCCCTAAGTTGCCGAGGGTCTCACTAAGTTGCTGAGGTTGGATTTGATCCTGTGAGCCTCCTGTCTCAGCCTCCCAAGTACTGGGATTACAGGTATGTCCATGTCCAGCAGGAGGGCCATCTTTAACAGTCCATATTTTCTCAAGTGACATACCAAACAGCCAGATTACTGGTAACAGCCCAAGAGTCAATAAAAATATAAGAAAGTCCACCAAGGGTTGTACTGTCCAGAGCCATGAGAATGGCCACAGGCTGTGCCCACTGACTGGAGCGAACCACACTTGTTTTCTGCATAATCTGTGTAATCCTGCTACCACTAGGATTACACAGCCCCAGCAGCCTGCTTGATAATGTCTGAATTCAGCTCAGCCAAACCATTAGTGAATAGGGCCCAGGGATGTGGTAGGCCACTGTGAATTGAGGGTTCCACACAGGAGCAGCATAGTCTCTGGAGGCAGAAAGGAGAGATAAAGTCTCCAAAAGAACAGCTCCCTCTGTTTCATACAGAACTGCTTTCAAGATGCTGAAAGGCTGTGGTAGCCAGGCTGGCTACATTCTTGAATATACCATTTACTTTTTTCTTTTTTTTTTTTTTTTGCGGCACCAGGGATTGAACCCAGGGGTGTTCTACCTCCGTGCTACACCCCCGGCCCTATTTTTTATACTTTATTTTGAAACCGGGTCTCACGAAGTTGCGGAGGGCCTCACTAAGTAGAGAGAGAGAGAGAGAGACAGGGAGAAGAAAGAGAGAGAGAGAGAGAGAGAGAGAGCTGAGGCTGGCCGCGAACCCGGATCCTCCGGTCCTTGCCTCCCAAAGTACTGGGATTACAAGCGTGCACCACCACGCCCGGCTCACCATTTACTTTTAATTTTTTATTTTTTGGAGGTACTGGGGATGGAACCCAGGGGCATTCTACCTCTGAGCTACACCCCCAGTCCTATATTTTATTCTTTATTTTGAAACAGGGTCTCACTAAGTTGCGGAAGGCCTCACTAAGTAGCTGAGGCTGGCCACGAACCTAGATCCTCCTATCTCAGACTCCCAAGTACTGGGATTACACGTGTGCGCCATCACACCCGGCTCATACCATTTACTTTTGACAACCAAGGCTTCTTGGGCCCTCCCTACCCTATCAGTCACAGATCCTGAACTGACCCACCCCAAATGGGAATATCAGACCAGAAAGTCACAGGGCCCCTGTGGATCATGTTTTTCACTTCAAGTGACCAATAGCTGCTTTGTAAAGGAAGGGGTTACACCCAATAGTCTTGTCAGGGAGACGACAAGCCTGAAACTCCAAGAGGCACCTTGCATGGAGGCAGCTTCCCCTTGCCAGAGGCTCAAAGTAGCAGAATCATTGGTCACTCAGATGTTAGGGTTATGGGACACCACAACAGAGAGGGCATATCTGTGGGACAGCTTCCATTGGAGCCTGTTGGTTTGGGCCCTATTTGAAGGTGCTAATTTGTGGGTAAACTGAGATAAAGGACCAAGTGGGTGGAATGCCTACGAGAGGGCCATTCTGTCTCTAATTCCTGAAGAACCCAGTGGTGTGTTAGGCCTCCTTTTGGGGTTGGGGTCTGAAGAGACAAGGGCTTTTTCCTCAAAATCCAGAGGGATTGAGCATTGTGAATCCACCACATAGTTCCAAAACCTACTTGGTAAGCAGCCCTTTGCATTTTTTCAGGGTTTATCAGTTATAACTGTTGTGTGATAATGCCACAGACAGGGCATCGAGGATGAATATTCTGACTTGATAACATTATGCATATGGTGAAAACTTTGCAAATTGGAGGTTGGATGCATTTTTGATATATCCTGACCTACTCACTAGTGGCAAATAGCAAAAAAGCTTAGGTAACTCTGGGGGAGGGAGCACTACCACCCTACCCTAGAAACCTTACCATGTGAATGAGAACTGACTGCGGTTGGCAGTGTTTCATACCATACACCAAGTGCTATCAATCTGTGTAATGGATTCAATTACTCTTACATGGTCTGCAACTGCTGAGGCTCTGAGAACAATAATTGAATTCAATTGGCAATTGAACTCATGGTGAACCTCTAGCTCCTGTTAGTTTTTTTTTCCCACTGGCTATATAAGGCTGTTTGGAGCTATTGCCTCTCTTACCTCCTTTCCTATCTTCAAACCCTTCATCAAGCCTGTGATTTTCCTTACTCTTTCTGAGATGTCGCACTATTCTATTAGGACACGTAGGAGAGGACACAGAGACACAGGTGGGAGGAATTCCCATGTCAGACTAGCAGACTCTACATGTGGCTCTTCAGTCATGAGAGCAAGCCCCTGCTACCATGGGCAGAGGAAGTAGAACCCTGCAACACACCAATGTCTACTGTGCATTGAGATGTAGAAGCATCAACAACAGAACATTGAATAGATGCACGAGGTCATATTCGCTTCCTTCTCCCACTGTTAACCCATGACAAAGCCCATCAGTTGAATCTAGGCAAATTTTGCCCTTGTGGGTCAGCAGAGGATAATGCCTGAGATGTCCAACTCCATCCAAAAAGCCAGTAAAGTTTGAGTTCCAAACATATTCTGGTGGGTGAATATAGCCTTTGATTCCACCTTGGGAACAGAGACACTTTAACTCCACCTCCAATTTTCTTTCTCTGTATACTAGCTGAGGATAGAGAAAGAGTGAAGGATTGTAGACAGAAAGAGAGAGGACCCTAGTGCCATTAAAGGAGTTCCACATTTACCTTGAGTCTTGAGTGATGTGGCAGCAGCTTGGGTTCAGTTCCAAGTATTTCTATCCTGTCCAGCACTTCATATGGCTGAGGTCCTCTTACACCATGGGAACCACTTGACTCAGCAGAGCAACCACATTGCTTTCCAGCTAGGACAATGTGTGCACCTTCACACTTGGCTTGCACAGGAACCACTTTTAAAGGAGTTCACTTTAATGTGAGACACCTGCCACCCTACTCCCTGCCACATCTCTTAAGCTGTTGCCTTGTTTCAACATAAAGACGGGAAACTTGCCATGGAGATGGGGCTGATCACAGAATTAAAGTAGATTTTTTGAGTTAGTTTCTTATTCCCAGATAGGTCTCTTTTATCAGCATTGTCAATCAATCATAGTACTGAGAGTCAGAATACTAGTTCGCCTCTCTTCCTTGGTTTCCCCAGGGGATGAACAGTCTCAGAGAAATCTCCCTGAGAAGCACTATACCCTGATTTCAACCAGGATCTATTGAAACAAAAACAAATCAAAATAGAACAAACAAACCCAAGCAATAAAAACAAACAAGAAACCCACCTCTGAGTCCTGGTACTGTTGTATTCAAATAGATCTATAGCTCACTGATAGACTGCAGAGAGGCCCAGCTGTTGCTAGTCTTCCTTATCACACGCCACCCCTGGAATCCCAAAGGAACCAAACAAAGTTCTAACAATTGGGCTAGTTAGCAGTTCTGCTAACAGTGGTACCCAATTCCCCTCCTTTCACACTCAGTATAGACCCACACCTCTGTAATTGTTTCTGAAAAGGGTGAAAACTTTTGCTGGCCCAGGAAGAGGCTTAGTACCAGCGGCTACAGTGCAGTGGATCTGAGCTAATCGTCAGATTCTCAAGGAAGTTCCTCCACCCAGAGGAGAGTTAACAACAACAAAGTTCATTTAGTAGATATTTTTGAGTCTGTTTTCTGGTACTGTCAGCCTGCACCCACCTCCTCAGTTTCTACTCCTCAATGTGTGATGGTGAAAGACCATCTTTTGCCCCCTTTATCCTACAATTTGGTCAATATGTTCACTGCTCATTTCCACAGACTTCCCTCAAACTGTGTTTATTAGCTCACAAAGTCCTCATTTGTTATCTTCTAGAAAGACATGTCTTTCTCAGCATCTCCCCCTTGTTGCCCAAACTGTCAAGGACTATGAAGCTTCTGAAATCTTAACATACTTGTAAGCTAACAAATTAGCCTGCTTGTGGATGTTGGTACATGGCACCAGACTCCAGGTCAGAGATGAAAGACAATTATTACTTCATGCTATAGAGGTTGCCAGAATATTTGAATTTTTGTGCCAGTTTCCAGAGCTCCAGGCCCCACAGGGCAAGATGAAGAGGCCAGGTGACACCTGCACATGTAGTAAGTTGCAATGCAGGAAAGGATCCTAGAGTTTTGAGAACCCCAATTTTAGGAGATATACTCCCCTATCTTCCAAGGCTGTAGGCAAACTTGGCCTTTGTCATAAAGGAAGACACTATCTCTTGTCCAAGGTTAGCTCAGAACAAAGGTCACAAATGCCTTGCTCACAAACTTACAGAAACACAAGGGACTCCTGGCAAATTAGTACCTTGTAGCTGCCCCTGACTATACCACTTGGAAAGTGCATAGAAAATGCTTTCTCTCGAGACAAGCCTACACCAGAGCAAACCTGGTTATGACTCCATATCCCCAGCCCACACTCCTGCTGTCTTGCTGACCTGTGTTACAAAATGTAGAGCTTGAAAGGTGCTGTCTCACTAGTTCTGCAAACTTAAGACATTCATGGTGCAACTATAATAAAATCATTCTTTTTTAAATACAAAAACATGCAAAATGTTCTTAAACTGATGCAGTTTTCATTGGCTTCTATTCATTTCCACCCCACATTCTAACATGCTTGGTCTAAAAACAAACAATATGGCTGGAGACAGCTCTAGTTATTTAATTATCCATACAACAAAACTTATATTAAGATCTTATTACCTGTCTGGCACTGTTCTAGCCACTGAAGCAAATCTGTGAAAATCAACAAAGTTCTTATCCTCATAGATTGTACATTCTATTGAGAGGGGGAGCTGAAGTAAATAAGTAAATAGAGGGCTAAGTGTGATAGAGAAAAATAAAGCAAGGCAAGGAAAAGAAGGGGTGCTGAATTGGGGTCATGGTGCTATTTTATAAAGTGCCTATGGAGGCCATCCATGATAGGGCAGTGTCTGGTATAGACCAAAGGTACCTGAGAGTAGGCAAGGCCCCAGTCTGTCCCAGGCAGAGAAAGCAAGAACAGCCAGTGCAAGGCCCTAAGACCTGAGATTGCTTGACATTTTTGACTAGTGTGTCTGGAGTAGAATGACTGGGTAAGAAATGTAATCAGGGAGGTAGCAGGAGTTAGAAGACAGAAAAATTTTAGAGGTCCCTCTAAGCCACTGTAAGGACTTTTGGATTTTTTTTTTCTGTGTGAAAAATCAACAGAGGCCAATAGAGGTGTGGCACATACCTGTAATCCCAGCTACTCTGGAGGCTGAGGCAGGAGGATCTCAAGTTAGGGGCCCTCCTTGGCAACTTAATGAAACCCTGTCTCAAAATTACAAAAAGGTCTGGGGATGTAGCTCAGTTGTAGAATGTTCCCTTATTCAATTCCAAGTAGTGCATACACACGCGCGTGCTCGCGTGTACACACACACACACACACACACACATACGTGCGCAAATAGAGGATTTTGAGCAAAGAAAATACATGATCAGACATATATATATATATACACACACATACATTTATATGTATACACACACACACACACACACACACACACACACATTGGGCACTGGAAATTGAACCGGGGGATTATAGCTCTGAACTATATCCCCAGCCTTATTTATTTATTTATTTATTTATTTTGGAAACAGGGTCTTGCTAAGTTGCTGAGAATCTTGCTAAATAGCTGAGGCTGGCCTGGAACCTGCAATACTCTTGTCTCAGCCTCCCAAGTACTTGGATTAAAGGCATGCACCATTATGCCTGGCCAGAATGATCTTTCACAAGGCTAATTTGGACTGTTGTAAGATGATAGACAAGGCACATGGGGTGAGGGTGGAGGAACAGGAGAGGAAAACATGGAAGCAAGTGAGAATGGCTAAAATGGGAGAGTACACTGGAGGCAGTGCAGCTGGAAAGATGGAGCATTTGCTGATGGTTTGGATATGAGAAAACAAAGAGGAATCATGGATGACTATGAAGTTATTTTTTTCTGAGCAGCTTTATGAAAAATGTTTTCCTATACTTATAATGATCTCAAGATAATTACCAGAAGTGGGGTGGGCTAGGGTAAGGAGTCAGGAATTCGGTTTTAGAAAGGGCTACTTTGAGATGTCTAGTTGATATTCAAGTGTGGGGGGGCAGGATCCAGTAGGCAGAAGGTGTCTGAAAATGGAGATTAGAAGTTCAGGCAGGAGGCAGGAATCTGGGAGCTGTCAGTTTGCACTTGCATTGAAAGCCCTGGAATAGGAAGGGATCGCCCAGGAGAGTTTTAGATAGTTATTTGCAGGCACAGCTCCGAGGCTCTGAACCCTGAGCCTTCAGAAGTGGCATGCTCTATCACTGAGCTACACCCCCGTTAATTTTCAACATTTTATTTCAAGACAGGATCTCAGTAAGTTTCCCAGGCTGGCTTTAAACTTGCAATCCTTCTGCCTCAACTTCCAAGTACCTGGGATTAAATGCCTCTTTAAAAGACATAGAGTCTAGAAGGTTAAGAGGGAAAGAAGGGTAGAGGCAGCACTGTATGGCCTTGAGCTAAGGTTAGAAAGCAAGCCCATGCACTGCAGACTTCAATTCTAAAGTTCCTTTCTTGATAGGGAGTGTTTCCCCTCTCTTGCCCCACTGCGATGGTAATGAGCCTGCCAGACTTCATTCAGATTATCTTCAGTGAGCACTTACCCTCCTACTTTCTCCAGGTCAGAGGGAAGCGTTTACATTGTAAACCTGTGCTAAGCACTCTCCATACTTCATCTTTAACACTGGAGAGGTGGGGGAGGACTATGAGGGAAATATGTTCATTGCAATTTCCATTTAATAGAAAAACAAGAGCAAAACACAGGGAGAGTGAGAAAGGTGAACAAGCCCAAAGTCACAGGTGTTTCAGTCCCTGGATTCAAATCCAGGTCTCTCTGGCTCAAGATCTGTGGTCATAACCACTGCACTTCCGGTCCTTCCTAGATACCAAAGAAAGAACAAGTTAGACTGAGGCCTTGGCTTAATTTTAGAGCATCTAACTCTAGTGCTTCTCACTGTTCTAATATATAACCAGTGGGATTTTGATACAGGTGTATAATCCCAGTTATCCTGATAGTAAAAAGAGGGTTGGACTTATGTGTTGCAGAAAAGACTTAGTTTGCTTCCACTCTGCCAAGAAACTCCCCTTTTAAAAAACAATTCCTTCCATTTCCCACATGAGGCTTTTGTTTCTTTTAAAAATCCCAGAGCTTAGCTGATGTTCTAGATGTGTCACTCAGGGGTTCAAAATCTAACCGGAAGGACCCCAGAATGGAGGGGGAAACTTGCTGGTGGGAAGAGAAAAAATAGGGGAAGTTGATAGCATCAGAGACACACTTGCCAAATAAAGTAACATGTCTGAAATGGACAATTTTGCAAGGGTTTCTTTAAAGTAACTGTTTCTGGTGGATGTGGTGGCACAGACCTGTAATCCCAGTACTTGGGAGGCTAAATCAGGACAGTTGTAGGTTTGAGGCTGGCCTTAGCAACTTAGCAAGGTCCTCAGTGACTTGGAAAGACCCTATTTCAAAATAAAAAATAAAATAGGGCTGGAGGTGTAGCTTAGAGGTAGAATGTCCTGGGTTCAATCCCCAGTACCATAAATAAATAAATAAATAAATAAATAAATAAGTAAAGTAACTGTTTCTGTGTCCCCAAATTTTATTCCCTGTATAAGGAGAATAAAATCTTAAATAAATATAAATATCCATGTGGAAAAAAGCATCCTGTTGAATCTATCTGGTAAGATCTGAAAGCATGGAATGAGTATCATGCATTTCCTATAAATAATGTCTAGCAGACTGGTGTGTGTTCATTAATGTGCGATTGGCTAGGGTGTGCACTGAGCTCAATTCCTGAACTGAGATGCAGAAAAGTCCATAGCAAAGCTGCCTGCAAATGTAGATGGGAGAAAATATAAATACATCTCCACTGGAATAATAAAATTGTAGCAACAGTTATTCCCCACAGTTCACAAGGCAGTCACCAACTCCTAGATTACCACACAGAGAGGCACTTAATGAGAATATTGAATTAGTCTTGCTGTCTCTTATACCCTTCAGTGAGTCTAAGGCCTGCTGTGTTTCTGAACTTCTGAGAGATGGATTTTTGCTATTTTGCTTAGTATTCTAAGTCCCGAGAACATTTTGTGAGATTACTGGTATGGAGTTGAGGGGCAGTGAGAGGAACAGTTTAAAGAAGAAAGCAAGCCAGGCATGGTGGCGAATGTCTGTAATCCCAGTACTTGGGAAGCTGAGACAGGAGGATCACAGGTTCAAGACTAGCCCCAGCAATTTAGCAAGACCCTCAGCAACTTATGGAGACCCTGTTTGAACAAAATAAAATAGAAAGGGCTGGGGTTGTAGCTCAGAGGTAGAAAAGCCCCTGGATTAAATCCCTAGCAAGGTGGACGAGGAGGAGAAGGAGGAGGAGGAGGAAGAAGAGGAATGCAATAATGTATGTGGTTTCAGGGAGCATGTTTATTGAAGTCATATTTGTATGATGAAACAGTTTCACAGAATGCAGTGTAGAAATCATTGCACTCTTCTATTTTTATAAATCCTTTTAATTAATATCCATGAGAAAATAAAACAAAATGATCTGCCCATTTTAGTATCTTTACTTTTTCAGTAAATATGACAGCACATTGTCTATAGATGGCTGGGTAAATTGGAAGCAGTACAGGGCAGGTGATTTGATTTAAAAACTCAAGAGGGAGAGGATTCCAAGATGGCAACTGAGGGAGACACCACGTTGCGATCTCTCTGAGACTTGGATCTCAATTGCCATGAAAGCAGCTTCTCGACAAGAGAAGAAAAGCAATGAAAAATTGAACTAAACAACAAAAATTTTGAAATGTGACAGAATCAAAGCCAGAAGACAAAACAGAGCATAGTAAAAAGCTCCAAGCGCCTTACCTAGGGAGCAGCAGCGGTGCCATCTTGGCCAGCCTGTGACGGTGGCTACCGGCATTGTGACTTCCACACACCACCAACAAAGATGCCAGCGACCTTAAAATCCAGCAACCACATGTCAGCAGCAATGAAAACGAGCAGCAACTCGCTCCATGCTCAACAAAGACCCAAATGATGGCAGTGACAGCAGCTGCGGCGGTGCAATCTTGGCAGAACCGCTGCTGGCGGCTACCAGCCTTCCAGCTTCCACACACCACCAACAAAGACACCAACGACCTGCTGTAAATCCAGCAACTGCAGATCAGTAGCAATGAAGCGAGCAGCAACTCGCTCCACGCTCAACAGAGACCTGAACTGCTGCGTCAGTGGAAGTGGCGATGGCACCATGTTGGTCAGATCATGCCAGTGGCTACCGGCATTGCAGCTTCTACAGGCCACCAACAAAGAAGTCAGTGACCTATTGTAAAGTCAGCAACTGCCGATCATCAGTGATGAAAGCGAGCTGCAATTTGATCCATGCTCAGCAGAGACCCGAGTGCCCAGAAGCCTGACTAGAACCTGCAGCAGCGCGGCTGAGCTCACCCCTTCCTCCAGAGATTAAGAGAGTGCTCAATGAGACCATAAGTCAACCAGCTGCCCCAGGGGGAGACCACCCAGCTCAACCACAGGGACTCGCATAGCAAGCAATAGACTTGCACGGTGTGAGACTTTGTTGATCACCCCATGGAGGTGGGAGGAGGGTCTGCTGTGGGACACAGTAGATGCATGGATAAGAAGACAGCCCCCGGTGACATTCAGGCAGAACAGCCTACAGGTCGCAGGTCACACCACCCTTTCAGGGTTCCCAGGGATCGCCACTGGACACACAGTTGTGGTACCTGGGGAAAAATTAGACCAATCCATCCCTCTCTGTGGAAAATGTGGAGTTCCGTGTTTGCACAGAGTCGGATCAAAGTGACATTCGCCACTTCTGTAGGCAAAGAGAGACACAAGCCCAGGGCCTCCCACTGGCAAGACATGCTATATGTGTAGACAGAGAGACATAGGGACATCCCAAGTGGAGAATGTGGAGACACACGCTTGCAGTGAGAGGGGCAATAGTGGCACTGGGCACCTGCACAGTATATATAATTTAGAAAAAAATCAATTCTACAGCATGAATTGGACATTGACGAGATCTCAGCCAATCTTAAAAGAGCAAACATAAGAATAATAGGCATAGAAGAGGGATTAGAAGCTGAAACTAAAGGAATCAACAATCTTTTCAGAGAAGTAATATTGGAAAATTTTACAAAGATAGAAAAAGAGGTCGAAATACAGGCACAAGAAACATATAGAACCCCTAAAGGTAAGATCAGAGAAGAGGTTCACCACTCCATATAATAATCAAATTGACTAATGTAGAGGCCACGGAGAGAATCTTAAAGTGAGAGTAAAAGACCAAGTAATATTCAGAGGAAAACCAATAAGAATCACTTCTGCCTTTCCAAACCAAGTCATGAAACCCAGGAGGGCCTGGAGTGACATATTCCAAACTCTGAAAGAAAACAACTTCCAGCCAAGATTAATCTACCCAGCAAAGATATCATTCAAATTTGATGGGGAAATAAAAATCTTCCATGACAAACAAAAGCTGAAAGACTTTATGTCTTCCAAACCAGCACTAGAGAAAATTCTCAGAGATTAATTACAAAGAAGAAATAATAAAGAAATGCCAGAACCAGAGAAACAATGATTTCCATCAAACAAACAACTAGGCACAGAACAAAAACTACCTCAAACAGAAATTAAAACTCAAAATGTTAGGAATTAAAACTCATCTCTCAGTAATCATGCTGAATATAAATGGCCTCAACTCCCCAATCAAAACACATAAGGTGGCAAAATGGATTAAAAATCACAATCCATCTATATGCTGCCTGCAAGAAACACACCTGAGAAGTAAAGATACTCACAGACTAAAGGTGAAGGGATGGAGAAAGGTAATCCATTCTAATGGAACTCCAAAACAAGAAGTAGCAACTATGATATGAAACAAATTAGACTTCAAACCTAAACTTATCAGAAGGACAAATCAGGTCATTTCCTACTGATAAAAGGAACAATCCAGCAAGAGGATAAAACAATAGTCAACATTTATGCCCCAAACATAGGTGCAACCACTTTCATAAAAAAAACTTTTTGTGACATTAAGTCACACATAGAACCCAATAATATTGGGAGACTTCAACACACCTCTCACACCACTAGATTTATCTTCAAGACAAAAGGTCAGTAAAGATGCCTCAGACCTAAGGAACACCATAAACCAAATGGACCTACTAGACACATACAGAATATTCCACCAAACTACAGCTGAATTCACATTTTTTCAGCTGCTCATAGAACCTTCTCTAAAATAGACCACATCCTAGGCCACAAAGTGAGTACTAGCAAGTTAAAAAATGTGATATAATCCCCTGCGTCTTTTCAGATCATAATGGAATGAAGCTAGAAATCAACTATAAGAAGAACCAGAGAAACCTCAAAAACACGTGGAGACTGAACACTACACTGCTGAACGAGGAATGGGTCACAGAAGAAATAGGGGAGAAATTAAGAAATTCCTAGAAACAAATGAAAACAGAGACACAAAATATCAAAATATCTGGGACACTCTGAAGGCAGTGTTAAAAGGAACATTCACAGCACTGAGTGTTCACATAAGAAGAACAGAAAATCACCAAATAAATAACCTAATGACACACCTCAAAGCCCTTGAAAAACAGGAACAGTCTAACCTCAAAGCCAGTAGAAGACAGGAAATTATTAAAATCAGAGCAGAAATCAATGAAGTAGAGAATAAAAAAATACAAAAATCAACAAAACCAAAAGCTGGTTCCTTGAAAAAATAAACAAGATAGATAAACCACTAGCCAACCTAACCATAAGAAAGAGAATCAACCCAAATTACTAAAATGAGAGATGAAAAAGGTCATATTACCACCAACAGCACGGAAATCCAGAGAATTAACAGAAACTACTTTGAAACAAATTTCCAACAAAATGGAAAACCTAGAAGAAACTGACAAATTTCTAGACATGTAAAACCTTCCTAAGTTGAATCAATAAGATATAGAAAATTTAAATCAACTAATAGCAATCAAAGAGATTGAAGCAGGAATAAAGAGCCTACCATCAAAGAAAAGCCCAGGTCCAGATGGTTTCCCATGTGAATTTTATAAAACTTTTATAGGAGAACTAATCCCAGTATTCCTCAATCTATTCCATGAAATAGAAACAGGACTCTCCCAAATACATTCTATGAAGCCAACATCACATTAATACCAAACCCAAATAAAGACAGCTCAAGAAAAGAAAAGTACAGACCTAAATTGTTGATGAATTTAGACACAAAACTTCTAAACAAAATACTAGCAATGCACATTCAAAAACATAACAAGAAAATCATGCACCATGACCAAGTCAGATTCATCCCAGGGATGCAAGACTGGTTCAACATATGATAAACAATCCATGTAATCCACCACATAAACAGAACTAAAGAAAAATCACATGATTATTTCAATAGACACTGAAAAAGCATTTGACAAAATCCAACACCCATTCATGATAAAAAAAAAAATAACACTGCAGAGAATTGGAATAGAAGGAACATACCTCAACATCATAAAGGCAATAATACAATAGGCCCACAGCCAACATCATACTGAATGGGGAAAAACTTTGAGAGTTCCCCTCAAAAACAGGAACAAGACAAGGATGTCCACTGTCACCACTCCTTTTGAATATAGTACTAGAGACTCTAGCCAGAGCAATAAAGCAAGAGAAAGAAATCAAAGGAGTACAAATAGGAAAAGAAGTAATGAAACTATCTCTATTTGCAGATAACATGATATACTTAGAAGACCCAACAAACTCAACAAAAATGCTTATAGAACTGATCAACAAATTCAGCAAAGTGTCTGGATACAAAATCAATCTTAAAAAATCAGAAGCTTTTCTATATGCCAACCATAAATCCACTGAAAAAGAAATCCAGAAAACATTTCCAGTCAACGATATCCCCCCAAACAATAAAATACTTAGGAAGAAACCTAACCAAGGATGTAAAAGACCTCTACAAGGAAAATTGCAAAACATTGAAAAAAGAAACTGAAGAAGGACTTAGAAGATGGAAAGATCTCCCATGCTTTTGGATAGGCAGAATAAATATCATCAAAATGGCAGCAGGAGAGAGATGGAGAGGGCTATCTCATGTGTCTTCTTCTCGGGATACCAAGCCCATTGTTAGATTCTCACTCTTGTGACCTCATCTAAACCTAATGACCCACCAATGACCCTATGTCTAAATCACATCATACTGGGGTTTAGGGCTTCAACATTTGAATTTTACAGAATCTGTCCACAGCAGGTGTCATTCAGGGCCCATGATTTCTTCCAAAAAGAAGTATCCAGAAGACCTCTCTCCTTTAAAGCAGTTGGCCAGTCATGAACAGTGTAGTGTTCTCACTTGAAAAGGCGTTTCCAGTGCCAAGTAAACCTGCACAGCTTCTGGCAGAAGAAACAGTGTCCTCCAAAACCATCCATATCCCAATCCCCAGGGTCTATTTTCTTATGTGGCAAATGGGACTTTGCTGATATGATTAAATGAGACCTTGAGCTAGGAAGATTATCCTGGACTGTGCAGATGGGCTGGCTAGTGTGATCACAGGACTCCTCGTAAGAAGGAGACTGGAGTGTCAGAGAAGATGAGATGTGATGACGGAAACAGGTTGAAGTGACATGGAGCCCTGTGCTGAGGAACTCAGGTGAACTCTGGCATCTAGAAAGGACAAGAAGAAGGCCTCCTAGAAGGAACACAGCTCTGCTAATACTTTGATTACAACTTACTGAAACTGAAACTGATTTTTGGACTTCTGACCTCCAAACCATAAGATAATAAATTTATGCTGGTGTTTTGTTTTGTGTGTGTGGTGCTAGGGATTGAGCCCAGGAGCATTCTACCTCTCAGCTACACCCCCAGCCCTTTTTATTTTTTATTTGGAAACAGGGACTCACTAGATTGCTGAGGCTGGTTTTGAACTTGTGATCCTCCTGTCTCAGCCTCCCACATACTGGGATTAGAGGCGTGTACCACCCACCTGGCAATTTGCTGTTTTAACCCACTACACTTATGGTAATTTATTTCTTATTAATTAATTGTTTTTTTGTGTGGCACTGGGGATTGAAACTAGGGGCATTTTACCTCCAAGCTACACCCCCAGTCCTATTTTATTTTTATTTTGAAACAGGGTCTCATTAGGTTGTTGAGAGTCTCAGTATTTGGTGAGGCTGTCCTCAAACCTGTGATCCTCCTGTCTTAGCCGCCCAAGTACTGGGATTACAAGCAGGCATCAACATGCCTGGCTTCACTGATGGTAATTTATTACAACAGCACTAAGGAACTGATTCAAAAATTTGGTGCCTGGAAATGGGATATCACTGTAACACATATGTAAAGTTGTGGAAGTGGCCTCAGAGTTAGCCAGTAAGAATTTGGAGAAGCAGGAAGAAAGTCTGCAGCTTCATACTAGGCTGTACAGGAGCCCAAGCAAGGACAGGAACTTCTACTGGCTCTGGGATTAGTCTGTTCTTGTTTTTCCAGGTCCTTGAGGTGTGTCATTAGGTTGTTTATTAGGTGACTTTCTGTTTTTCTTATGTGGGGACTAAGTGCTATAAATTTTCCTCTTAACACTGCCTTCAAAGTGTCCCATAGACTTTGGTAAGTTGTGTTTCTATTTTCGTTTAATTCTAGGATTTTTTTTTTATTTCTCCCCTTACTTCTTTGGTACAGTCCTCATTCAAGAGTGTATCTATATTCTCCATGTATTTATGCAATTTCTTATGGTCTTCCTATTGTTGATTTCTACTTTCATTCCATTGTGATTTGAGAAGATGCAGGGAATTATATTCCTTTTTTTAAAATTTGCTGGTACTTGCTTTGTGGCCCAGGATGTGTTCTATTTTGGAGAAGGTTCCATGAGCAGCTGAGAAGAATGTGTATTCAGCTGTTGTTTGTTGAAATAGTCTGTATATGTCTATTAGGTTCATTTGGTTTATAGTGTTCTTTAGGCATGAGTGTCTTTACTCATCTTTTGCCTGGAAGATCAATCTAGTGGTGTGAGTCGTGTGTTGAAGTCTCTTGATATTATTGTATTTGGGTCTATTTGAGACCTGATGTCCCAAAGGTTTGTTTTACAAAAGTGGGTACATGCACATTTGGGGCATAAATGTTTACTATCATTATATCTTCTTGTTGGATTGTTCCTTTTATTAAAAAGAAGTAAGCCGGGTGTGGTGGCGCACGCTTGTGCGCCAGTACTTTGGGAGGCGGAAACTGGAGGATCCGGGTTCGCGGCCAGCCTCAGCTCTCTCTCTCTCTCTGTCTCTCTCTCTCTCTCTCTGTCTCTCTCTCTCTCTCTCTCTCTGTCTCTCTCTCTCTCTCTCTACTTAGTGAG
>PVJS01029606.1:7555-24713 GCA_004027185.1 Glis glis
AAAAAAAAAAAAAAAAAAAAAAAAAAAAAAATACAGATCGATACAACCTAGCTAATGATATACTCAGCTATAAATCCAAAGGGATTTAGTCATAGGTTGTATTTGATTATACTACATCAATAAAATGATAAAAATTAATTTCCTATTTTCTAACCAGAAATACAATGATAAACTAAAGTTGAAAAAGAAAACACATGTGCAAGCAGAAGAAAAAACACCTTCACACTCCCTTTGAAGAAAAAAAATTTTTAGACCCAAGTCCATTTTATTAATAATGTTTCTATAATCTCTTGACATTATACAAGCAGTTTTTACAGTTACGTTTCACACTGAAGACAAACACTATTTGGCTTAGGGAACAGAAAGCTGAGTGACTTATATCCTTCATATCAGACACTATATTTTGACAGTTCAAGTAAACCTTTCACACTTTCTGGATTTCAGCATCAATGTATAAGTTTATTTCCTTTTCAAGAAAGTTAAATTAGTGAGAAATAAATGAGTATATTGACATATGGCTCATCTGAAAACATAAAGTCTTGGGCGGTGCCAAGCTTCCATAAGTCATAAAGCCAAAGGTGGAACACTAAATTTGTCAATCCTAAACTGGCACTTTCTTTTTTCCTACCATGAGCTAAGCCCTAACTAAAATCAAAGTTGCTAAAGATTAAATGGTAAACAAAGTGACTAAAGCTCTCCTTAACTTCCTGACTCAATAATTCTTAAAATGTAGATATGCTTTCCACAGCATTCCATCTGGCTGCCTCACGCACCCCCACATGCAGTTTGTGAATCAACCCATAGTAAATAACTGTGTCCTAACATTGATATGGAATAGAAGCTCAACCAATCCCAGCCCCATTTGAAGACCCCAGGGAACAATTTTGGCTTATGACTTCTGAGCCTCTTTGATTGGCTACAGTTAAGAAGTTGTAGCTATGAAAGAACATGACCAGGGAAAATCTCTGGGGCCGACATACAGAAAAGCATTTTAAAAAATGCAAGCTAGGACTTAGTTACTAATGCAATATTCTGGGGGGGAGGTTTTCTTGCAACCATCTGTATCTGGTATAATAAACACAATGATGGCAGGTCATCCTTTATTGCGCTTTTGTTCCAAAATAAACACAGCTATGCAAACTAGACGGCTTCCAGCTTCATGAATAAATTTAGAGTAATAGTCTTAAAATATGCAAGCACTTTTAGGAAGAAAACTCCCAATTCCTCAGAAGAGGAAAGAATTTAATTCTTTTTTCCATGGTAAAATACTGGGCACAAGAAACATGTGGCTTCCACAATTCTTACTAAACTAAAGAAGCTCAAGTTACTTAGCATAAGACTAAATTCATTTATGCACTATAAATTGCACCAAACATTAAGGCAACAGTTTCTCTAAGGACAAATAAAGCCTGTTCATATTGAGTCTTTAGTATTCAATGACATTTCTCACTAGCAGCCAAATCCCCATTCCCACTGAAACCCCAACCAAATGTGACATCATTAAACTTAAGATATTACAAACATGGCTAACTTAAGAGAAGTCATCCTTACCCAGTACAGAAAACCAAATAGGCAACGCATTTTTAAATGTTTAAATAAACTTATTCAAAACAAATCAAGAAGCCTCACATAAACAATGTTCTCCTGGCTTTAACTTTCATGAAGCCATTTCCAGATACTTAAAAAGTAAGAGGCATGGTTTAAATGCTTCTGTGCATATTCATGAACTCAGTCCTCCAAGACACTAAGTCTATACCGAGGTACCTCCCAGAGGCGGGTGTGTGAAAGTTGGGGGAAGGCTTTCTGATTTACTAAATCAGAGTGAAACAGTACTGATGAAGGTTCCTATGTTTCAAAATGATCCCTGTAGAAATGTTTCCAACCTCAAAATGTAGTCACCATTATAAAATCAAGGTTGGGGAGTCCTGCATACATGGAAAAGAAAACCAAAGACATAAATCACTAATTTCCATTAAGTTCATGTAGAATAGTGAACACAACAATTTCAGATGTTACATTTAGAGATACCTAATATCAAATACAGATTTCTGAGGTTGTTGAAATCTGAACTCCCTGGGAAAGAATGCTATAACAATCACATGTGAAGGAATGGATCTACTTAAGAATCTGTTTTATTTTTTAAAAACTTGCTCAGAAACACGTATACACTTCCAGTGAGATAATAGAACCTTACTAAATTTTACATTTTGATCACCAATTAGAGAAATCACCTTCATGAATAGATGTATTTTATAAAGCTGAGGATATTATAATTCTAGAGGCAATTTCCTCATCAGTGTCCAACTATTTCAAATCATCATGGGCCTTAAGCAAAGACCTGCTGGAAATATTATAATTAAAAATAAATCATCAACGAAGAAAGGCAGCTTCTAAAAAATACATAGTTTTAGTTTTTTGTTGTTAAACTAGTACTTAATTTTGGTTTGCTTACAGATTTAAGTTTGTTAATTTGAGGCCAATTTTAATAGTCAAAAATTAGTTATCATTTTGAAGTCTTAAAAATATCATTTTGTCAATTTTAAATTTTTACTTTTCTGGTTAAGGCTACTTCAGATATAAAAGGTATCAAACTGCCCAAAAATAGTTTAGAGCTGTTGCTACATAGACAGACAGTGTGTCCTTTTAAAGGATAGTCTGCATTTTGACTTACATCTGATTAAATATTAATTTTAAAAAATTATCAAAAGTTAGGTATTGCAGTAAGAAAAGAATCCATCTCAAAATGTGAATCATGAACCTTGACAGACAGTGATTTGAAGCAATCATTTCTCTTATTTTAATAGCCAGCTTTGAATGTAAAAATGTTGGCTAAATGTGATTAATACGCTCCTTATTATTTAAGAAACAGGCTATTTCAAACTTCTCATTATGGTATATGTATTAATACATATTTTAAAAATTTAGGTTAAACCAGTAATTCAAAAAAACATTAAACCATTATTAAGAACTGAATCAAAACTTTACTTTTACATGAAAATTTATCATGCTGTTTGGGTTAATTAAAAAACAGATTTTTGTCATTGAAACCATTGCGGCTTTTGCATTCAATAGCTGAGTGATGACTGTTTTCTTTAGCTAAACAATTCATTCAAGTGGAGACATTATGGTCAGGAGTCTTCCTTCTGCTCCTGTGGCAGCTTCTTCCTGCAGCTCAGCAACAAGCATGGGACAACAGAAACAGTAGGACTCTAGGTCGGATGGAGAAAGGCATTCATTTCATGGTAAACTGGTCCTTCACATACAATGAGTGATAAGTCAGCTTTTCTTACAAAACATACAATGAATGATCTAGGATATAACATTGGGTTATCTCAGTGATACAAATACAACTTATATCTCAGTAGAAACAGAAACATGGAGAACCAAAAAAAAAGTGCCCCCTCACAGAATAATTTGTATATTGGAGATTTCAGGTTTTACAACTGTTTACTAATTTCAAAGAAAACTGTAGGCCAAATCCCTTACAGAACTGAAGGCATTCTAATACCAGGCTGCTTATATTCGTTCATGAATATTCTCCCTTAATGACCTACTCACAGTAGAATATGCTCTCAGAAAACAGACACATATACCACTTCTCAGTGGAATCTTTCCCTAGATCTCTGCTTCCCAGAAATATTCTCTTAGAAAAAGGCTATGTAAGCAATAGATGATACCAAAATCTGCCTTTGTTCCTCAGGAGGAAGCAGCAATATAAAACAGCTGGCAGCATCTTCCTTTGAAATAACTGGTAGACTTGTGCTGCCTGAGATTGGAACTGACAACCAGTTGGCTGTAAACTGATATACCTACAATGAGAGAGATTTAAGAATACCATCTGTCAATTCCACAGATGTGGAAACAAAACAAATTACAGCATGAAAGCAAACTTATTTTAAACAAAAAACATATGTAGCCAAAATACAGTCCATGACATATTTGATTACTGGTATAACCATAGATGAAGACTTAAAAAAAAAGTGAAATTTTTCATAATGATACTAATGGATTTATAAAAGGTTTCTGTTTCCAAAGATGTTACTGGGATCCACATATTCCTTGACAGACTTCAGCATCCCAAAGCCGACATCAGAGATACTTTCCTTTAGCCATTGCTTCCGTAACTTGCCCACTGGAAAAACAAAATCAAAAATGCTTCAATATACACTATGATGCTAGGAACCAATCAATCTTGTGACCACGAGTGAACAAACACTGTGTGATAAATGCTTTTATTCAAAAATGAGAAATGTTTTGCTTTATTTGATTTATTGAGCCCACCAGACTATCAAGCTCATTAAGCCCAATGCATTCCCAGGGGAAGCCTGTGCTCCACAGTGTCTCCTTTCTCTGTAAACTATGAAATGGAGATTGAAGGAAGCTTGGACTGAGATTACAGCCCATTTTACAAAGAACACGCTGAGAAAAACATGCATTTCAAAAGAAATCACTCCCATCTTAACTACCAAAATATGCCAAAGCTTCAGAGAAAATGAACTGAAGAAAAACATTATATTGAGATGAATTTGTTAGCTATACTTAGCAAAAATGACAGTATATAGATCCTCAAAATATTTTAAGGAACACAAAAACTTCTTTAAAATATATGAACCTTTAATAGATTTATGGGGGAAATCTAGCTGTGAAGCTTTCTATTTACATTTTCTTGTCACAGTGATTTAAAATAAATTTGCATGTTCCCAAATAATGATTATTTTCTTCCTATTGTTTTACCAGATTTGCAAAATTTTCTGGCTCTGAAAAAAAATCAGATACCTAATCCATCTTAAACTTAATCTTCTGCTTTTATAAACTGTATAATGTGCCCCTTTGTTTCTAGGTCTTACTAATTTGAGAATGAAGTAACACAATGATTAGTAACATAAATTATATTCTGAAAGGTACTCAATGAAAACCATAACCTTTCCAAAGTAGAACTTTTGTTAAGAAAGAATATGTAAAAGAATTCTCAACTATCAACTTTGACACTGAAAAGCAAAGCAATATGCTGATTTATCTGTGGCAAAATGGGCAAGTCTTTTAATTTACAGTTAGGATTATTTGCAGTTAGTACTTCTCAGACATATGCATTATTATAATAATTGAACTCAAATGGTCATTTTCCACAAATGTTCATTAATGATCCAAAGTCATCAACAGTGATTTAATTGGCCAACCAAAATGGGAAACCTTCTTTCATTAAAGCATTCAGCCTGTCACTCTCAAATGCACTCCCATTTATCAGGCTGCAGCAGTACATTACAGCATCTGCCTTTTGGAAACCTTAAACACCACTTCAGCTCAACTCAAACTAGCTTTTGTGTCCAGCTCTCCAGGAAACGATCAAATTGTCATCAAAATAATAAATAGTATGATTTCTGCTTGGCTTTTAGACATGAGAAAGTATTGCTGGTGTGACGACAGGGAAATGAAGTTCGGGGAAAAATCGAATTCAAAATAAAATATTTTTTGTTCAAAAAAGTTCTAAAATCTGAAGTTAAACAGTACAAATTCTTATTCATACAACCTGACACACAAAGATATTTCTAAGGGTCAACCCATGACTATACTTGAGCCCCAGCTTTCTCATCTGCAAACAGATTAATTAGAATTGATAGGCTCTTCAATTCTTATGTTCTGTGATTTTAAGCACTAAAAAAGGTTAAAAACCAGTTATTTCCAGATTTGCTCTGTAAGATTAAAAAAAATGCAACTACTCTGAGTGGCAGAAGTGGCAGTATTATACTATGTTACTTTCTCTAAGCTACCCACACTGAAGTGGCTCGGGAGAGGGGGGTGAGAGCATCAATGCCAGTCTCCACTGTTATCTGTAATATAGTTTCACTCAATGTGTCCTGTGGTTATAGATGTAATTGTCCTGAAAAGACTGCAAACAACTGCTCCAACAAGATGGAGCACATTAGAAGCTCAGCAGGATGCCCAACAGCTAGCTTGTCTGCCTGGCTTTACACCTCTAGTAATAATGCAATTCCACAAGGAACTGAACCATCATCTGAGAAGCCACCCAACAGCCATTGCATATTTAATGAAGTCGCTCACCAAGCGCTGGAAAACAGAAGGTGCTTGGAGTGCATCATTAGTTCTGTCAGAAGGATAATTTACACATCTATCTTGTCAAATTTTCTATGGTTTATACTTTTACAATAATCAATCTAACATACATTTGATTAGTGAACTAGAAAGTTAAAAAAAAGTACAGCTGAAATAGCTGTGGCCCCTCATACACATAACTGATGAGAGAATTTAACCCCTTGATGGTATAAGTCTGTGAACTTATTCTGCTACTGATAACAGAAACTGAAAGGTGGTTAAAAGTCATGGTTTATGCACTTAAAAGAACTAAAAATCTTTGTTTTTACTAAACTAAGTCAACTACATTGTAGAAAAAGTGCACAAAAAGAAAACACAATTTAAGTAAGAACACTCAATGTATCTTAATAACAAGGCAATTATTGGAAATAGTCTTAAGATTCTGGAGAACTTTATGTGGCTACCTCAGATGTATCAATGAATGAAAACCATAACAAAACACCACAGGCCTAATCCCAGAGAAGGAAGACACTTTCAAGTAGAAGACTTGTTCCAGAGCTAGGAACAATACCCTCTATACAATCCTTAACTTGCACTACCAAGGCATTCAAAAAGCAGCTGACTGTAGTGATTTGTACACATGCGACACCCATGTGTATACCCTAACATAGTACTTGCTTAAGCATTTGCACAGCTCATTTTATGAAAGGGAAGAAATAATTCTCTGTGATGTAGCATGCCATATTATAGGAGGGGAGGATGAATGAATAAAAATAGTAAAAATAGCCAATAAGAAGTATAGCCTAAGACTATAACTGTTATGTGAGAGCCACTGAAAGGGCATATGTAGATTCAGACCATATGAATCTTCTTTCTAGACCTGGATCATCTGATGTGCAGCATTCATAGCTACTTACCCAAGTACATTCCATTGACTTCTGATTCTCTAGAAGTCTGAAAGTGAACACTTGAACTACAAAACACCAAGTCCACTATCTTGGGAAAAGAAGATAGGGACCCCGTAATTCCACAATTCACTGCTATTCTAAATAAAAAAGCGCCCTAAGTACTTAAGCCAAATATTTAAGTCTTGGATGTGTTTTAGAAGATTAAAAAAAAATGGGCCAAATACTAAACATTATAGAAAACTAATGGTGGTGGTGGGGGGTCTTTTTCTGCTTAAATGAACAACGGAATTTACCTTTTTACAGGTTGATTCCTAATAATGTAATACAGACTGGACAAACAGGTTTCTTGTGTGTGCTCTTCTGCAACATATAGCACATTTTTTAAAATTTACTTTTGAACGGAAAAAAAATGGAAGTTTCCAGGGAGTCTTTGAAAGCACAGATTCGATATCCCCCTTTGGATAGTAACAGATCCAAGGAACAATGTAGTTTGTGGAATGATCTACGGCATAAAAGAATGAACAGATATTCTTTTATGAGAGGTAGGGGTAAAGTGATGTATGTGGGAAATGTGGCCATGGTGGCCAGCTTAGCAACCAAACATTATCTGGAACTACGCTGTGTGGTTAAAAGGATTGAAGACTTAGCAGAAACTACCAAATGATCCCATATATTAAAAAGATAAATCAGCCGGGTGTGGTAGCACACACTTGTAATCCCAGTACTTGGGAGGCTGAGACAGGAGGATTGCAGGTTCAAGACCTGCCTCAGCAACTTAGTGAGACCCTGTTTCAAAATTAAAAATAAAATAAAAAGGGCTGGAGGAGGCCTGGAGGTAGAATGCCCCTGGGTTCAATTCCCAGTACCAAGAAATAAAAAAATTAAATTAAAAAGGTAAATCTGGGGGCATCCATTACCACAGAGATCTTTAGCTAGATATATTTTAGCTTTTTAAATCATAAGTTTGTTTATAATGTTAAAAAGACTTTTGTAGATTTACAAGTTATGAAATGGGCCATACATTTAGAAGCTTATTGCAACTAAAACTCAGAAGTAGAATTCACCCAAAGCCACACGCAACTAACCGTTATTATAACAATTATACTTTGAGAGCTGGGGTGGAGATCAGTGGCAGAGCACTTGACTAACGTAAAATTCCCTGGATTTGATCCCTGCAAAACAAACAAACAAGCCCTATATTTTGAAAGTTCAATTTGAGCATCCTGGGTACCTATTTAGCACTAATCTACAGGTCTTATTTTAAAAAGAAAATCTAAACTTAGTTGCTTATAGGAGTGATCTGAGCACCTACTTTATTTCTAGATCTAATTAATCTGATCAAACTACTGGTCGATTATGGAAGGAACCAGTGCTGTGGAGACAGCTGACCTCACTGGCTGAAGCTCTGGTACCTGAAACTTGTTAGGTACTAATGGGAACAGAGAAAAACATGGACAATTTCCACTCTCTGAGTTAAATACTGGGTCTGCCTGTGAGGACGTCTCTTCAGATGGAGGCTTGGATCCACATGAAAAGAGGAATAAGCTGTCCATTTGCTTGTGCTTATTATAAAGCACATTTTTGTTTGGTTGGTTTTGGTGGAGGTGTATGCTGAATATCTGCCGATATACTCCTAACTGAGGAATGCTAACATCCACCCCTTAAGAGTATGAGGTGGGACTCTGATTATTCAAGGTCCATGAAAGATAAATTTAATGTTCAGTGAGTACTAAAGGTTATATTTGATTTAAGTTATCTGACTTATTTTCTACTAATGAAATTTCTGATACCATGAATACAAGTTCATGAATACTAAAACTTTACTAAAGCAATTTAAACCCAATATCATTATAAGATTTTCCTCTTATGGGGTCAATACTTAATATGTTAGTTTTCTTAATGCACAGTTCATATAACAGCTCAAAGTACTTATGGACCCTTCAGTAGATCTTCAGAGATTATGACACTGAAAATATGGTTGAAATATTAGATTGTGATAATGGATCACAAGAGCTGGATTCAACCTGTCTTCCAAACCACAATCAAGTGCTAATTCAACATATGTCCACAGATAATGGCTTAATACACTTAAAATTTAAACTAGAGTAGCAACCAATACCCATACAACAGAAACAAAAGCAAGTGAACAGGTCTAATAACATTAGATAAGAGTAGAAAAGGATAGAAAGTATCATATGCTCCTTGAAGACGTAAGCTATGTTTTATTCCTCATGTAGTTCTGTTGCATAACATAGTACATGCCACACAGTAAGAATTCAATCAATGTTAGTTAAAATAAAAAGTATCGAACTACAGTTATTTCTAAGCCATGTAGAAATGTTGTAGAGACTCAAATATCTAGGGAAAGCAATCCAGATTTTCTTAATTTCCTTTTGTTGTATCTGCCTCGCATATTCTACATTCTGACATTATTTCTTGGATATATTCAGAGCTATTCTGTTGAAGCTAAGACGAGAGAAGGCATGTCATGGAACCTCAAGTTCTTGTTTCCTTACACATCTCTAGGGATCTTAGGACCATATTAGTGGCTCTCAACTGGGGTGATTTTGGCCCCCAGGTAACATTTAACAATGTGCAGAGAGGTTTTTGGTTGTCATAACTGGGACTATGTTACTGGCATCTACTAGGTAGAAGCCGTAGATGTTGCTAAACATCCTAAAATGCACAGGACAAGCTGGGTGTTGCAGTACATGACTGTAATACCAGTATTTGGGAGGATGATACAGGAAGACCGCAGGTTTGAGGCCACGCATATTAATTTATTGAGACCCTGTTTCAAAATTAAAAGGGCTGGGGGTGTAGTTCAGTGGTAGAACATCCCTGGATTCAATCCCCAGTACCATCAAAAAGTAAATAAATTAATGAGTAAAGTAAAATGCACAGGACAATCCCCACAACAAAGAATTATCTGGCCAAAAATATAAACAGTGCCAAGACTGAGAAATTCTGAGACATTCTGGCACATACATGCTTTCCAGTGTTTATCTCCTAGGAGCCCAAGCAATATCTACAAAGGCACACTGCCACTGCCACAACTAAATGGATTAGCAGCAAGTGACTTACTGCCATTTGCAAGGTCACCTTGCTCTGAACTTGAGGCTACCAGTCAGAGAAATTTTGGAAAAAGGATAGTTACACTGTGAGAACATCAACCATTAATGACAAGTGCTACTTGAATCTAATGTCTACTGCAAAAAAAGTTCAAGTCATATTTTAGGGGCCATTTCTCTAACCAATAAGTGAAAATATACATGAAATTAAGCTTCACAGCACTGTCCAACTGAACATTCTGTGATGAAGAAAACGTTCTACATCTGCTCTGTTTAACAGAGGCCACTAGTTACATGTGGATATACAGCACTTGAAAGGTGCCTTGTGTAACTAAGGAGGTGAATTTTAAATGTTATTTAATTTTAATTACAGTAATTTTTAGATTTAAATGGCTACATGTACCCTAGTGGCTTCTGTATTGGCCAGCACAGCTACAGAACTACACTAGAAATAAACTTTACCTAAGTCACCTTTAACAGATGTTATAACTGAAAATATCTGTTAGGATTAACTGCTTGCTAGTCCCATAAAACTAGCTATAAAAAGCTAAGTGTTCTGTAACAATATAATAAGGTGGAACTGGTATTCTCAACTAATATCTTACTTTTATGGGTCCTACACATACAATTGCTAGGAAGAAAACATTCTTTTTAGAGGTCCAAAGAGAAGTCTCCAAAAGTCACCTATGCTCTTCTACAGATACCCCACAGCTGGAAGCTACCACAAATGTAACATGTGGTGGAGACGGTCTACACAGTGCTGTCCCTGGCCCTTGTCTTGAATTGAGCATGTGTAGTTACACAAGTGGGAAAGCCAGGGATCAGTACATTCTTGCTATAGATTTTCTCTGTCAGCTCTCAAATCTGCTTAACCTATGATATTGCCAAAATAACATAATGTTCTATTAAATTATGGATAAAGTTGGTTTTTACATTCTATTCTTAGAATCTATTTAGAATATTGCTTCAGTGGGAAAGTATTATAATTAACTTAAAAGCTCTATGAGAAAAGGTCACTCACAAAGAAACTGAGAAGCTGGGCCTGATGTAAACCCAGTACCTTAGGAGGCTGAGACAGGAGGATCACAGGTTCAAGGCCAGCATCAGCAACTTAGCGAGATCCTGTTTCAAAACAAAACAAAAGCTGGGCGTGGTGGTGCACGCTTGTAATCCCAGTACTTTGGGAGGCGGAGACCGGAGGATCCCGGTTCGCGGCCAGCCTCAGCGCTCTCTCTCTCTCTCTCTCTAAAGTATAAAAAATAGGGCTGGGGGGTGTAGCGCGGAGATAGAATGCCCCTGGGTTCAATCCCCGGTACCACAAAAACAAAAAACAAAACAAAACAAAACAGGGCTGAGGGTGTAGCTCAAAAGTAGAACACCCCTGGGTTCAATCCCTAGTACCCCACCACCACCACTACCCACACACAAAAGAAGAAACTGAGAAGATTAACTTAAGGGGAAAAGTGAATTTTCTGTTATCTAAGGGTAATGTGATAAAGACTCAATGTTGGAAAAGCTATACTTATCTAATGGCTATCAGAAAAACAGGATATTAACAATGATAACAGTCAAGAGGCAGAACATATCCGTCATCAAAAGGACCCCCCCGTGTTGCCTGTTTATAGCCACCTCCTCCCCAGCCCTACCTTCTGGAAACTACCAACTTGTTCTCTATTTCTGTAATTCTGTCATTTCAGAAAGCTATAGAATAATACCGCATGCAACGTTTTGGGATTGGCTTTTATACCCTCAGCAAAATTCCTTGGAGAGTCAGCCAAGGGTGATACATATCAGTAGTTCATTCCTTTTTACTGCTGAGTAGTAGTCCATGGCATGAGTGTACCAGTTAGTTTAGCCATTTACCAGTTGAAGGACATCTGGACTCTTCCCAGTTGGGGGCTATTTTGAATACAGCTGATGTTGAACATCTTTTCATGCCTCAGTGAAATGCTTGGCCTCTGCCCATTTTCCAACTGAACTGTTTGCGTTTTGCTATTAAGTTTTGAGAGTACTTCTTATTTATACCTTTTGTTGGATATGTGGTTTGCACCTATTTTCTTCCACTCTGTAACCTCTCTCTTCATCCTCCTAATGGAGACTTTTGCAGAGTAGAAGTTCTTAATTTTGATGAAATCTTGTTTATCCATTTTTCCTTTTTGGATTATACTTTTGCTCTAGTCTAAGAACTCTTTGCCTAGTGGTAAATCCTAAGTATTTTCTACTATGCTTTTTTCCCTAAAAGTTTTATAGTTTTATGTTTTGTAGTTAAGTTCATTACCCATTTTGAATTAATTTTTGCATAGATGTGAGGTTTAGGTCAAGATTTTCCTTTCCCTCCCTATAGATACACAATTGCTCCAGCACCATTTCTTGGAAACGCTATGCTTCCTCCATCAAATTGTTTTTGTACTTTTGTCAAAATCAGCTAGATATATTTGTGTGAGTCTGTTTTTGGGTTTTCTATTCCATTCCACTGATCTATGTGTCTTTCCTCCAATGCCATGTAGTGTTGACTACTATAGCTATAACACTTGAAATCAGGTAGACTGACTGCTCTCATTTTATCCTTCCTTTTTCAAAAATTGTTTTAGCTGCCTAGTTCCTTTGCCTTACCACATAAATTTTAGAACAATATTTCCTATATTTACAAAAACTTCTTGCTAAAATTTTGATAGGAAATGTTTTAAATGGATAGATCAATTTGGAGAGAACTGACATTTTTACTATGTTGAGTTCTCCACCAACCTATGAACACTGTGTCTCTTCATTCATTTAGGTCTTATTTGGTTTCTTTCATCAACATTATACAATTTTTATAATATAGATTTTACACATATATATATGAGCTAGATTTATGCCTAAGTTTGTACATGTTTTATTAGACTTATGCCTATTTCATTTTCTTTTGCACAATTATATATGGTATTGTGTTTTAAATTTTTGTTTCTATATGTTTGCTATTAACATATAAAATGCACTTAATTCTTGTATTCTGCAATCTTGCTGACTCTGTTTTGTATATTCCCTGGGATTTTCTACAATGACAATCATGTAATATACAAATAGGGATGGTTTTATTTCTTCCTTTCTAATCTATATGACTTTTATTTCATACTACAGCTTTTAAACAAATGGTCCCCAAGCTGATCGTATGCTCAGCTTCTTCTGAGTAGACTTCTTCTACTTTAAAAGTTTATGATACTAGTAGATTCTATTAAGACCACTAAAAGAGCTAAGAGCAGCTGCCCTGTAATTACAATAGGAAATAATTCAGTTAAATAAAGAGACCAATATTTAAACTAAGACTGGTCATACTTAATCAAGCCTTTTTACTTTCTGACAAGGAGTTAGGTATAATTTTAGCAAATGAACAATTTAAAACCTTGTCTTAAACTGAAATTTAATATGTGGCTGACATAAACTCTGCTGTTTAAACTGACCAGCTCGTCAGTTACAAAAACAAGCATTATGAAGATTAAGTTAAGCAGGCTTTATATTTCCTATAGCCTCCAGTTCCAGACTACATCTGTTTTCTTTGATACACAAAACCAGAGTTAAAATAGCTCCATTTATCACAGCATGATTGTAGGCAGACAAACCAGCCTGTCTGTTTCCAGATAGTGAAAGCAACTGTTATTAATCACAATTACAGGCCAAACCCTCTAAGAAAAATTGCATCAATATTCTCCCAACCCCCAGCTCTTCTACTCTGGAACTCAAAAATGGTACTGAGAGTGTCATAACACCACCTGAAGGTCAGTAAATAAAGATGCTATTCTGAGGTTAACTTGAGCATTCAATTCAGGGTGTAAAGCAAGGGAACTTTTTTGCACACATAAAAATAAAAATAACTGATGTCTCAAAGCTCTACTATTGATTAAGTTTACTGGGGCAATTAAACATACCACTTTAAGTTTATATTGAAAAGGTTTCTTCCTTATGAAAACTATGCTACTGACATTTGAAACTTATTAATCAGATTATTAATTTTAAACAGAGGAGCTATTATGAAAATATACATTTTTTTTCTACAGCAAATTTCATAGTCAATATTGTGAAAGAAATTTATTTTTCTTTCATACTGATTTTAAGACACCTTTCTATAGAGTGAGGCCAACTGCAGGTTATGGATGAAAAGTAAGTCCACTGTTGAATCGTATCCCTTGAATGCATGGGTCTTTTTCAAATAAATTGTTATCCTTTCTTCAATGGTCAGAATAAGAGATTAAGAATATGACAAGAGTTCCACCTGGTACTGCAACTGCTATTATAAAAAAACACACTACAAATTTCTAAGCACCTACTAGATGCAAGGTATTTTAGATATTTAACATATATTATCACATTTAAGTCTCACAATAAATCTATGAAGTAGGTACTATTATTCTTGTTTTGCAGGTGAGGACAGCTGTGGCTCAGAGAAATGATTTTCCTAAGGTCACAAAGTTAAGTCCAGTGCCAAAAGTTTAATATAGATTTGATTCCGAATCCTATATTCTTTGTTATCAGCCCCGCAAACCTGTAATTAAGTCAAAGTTTGAATGGAAACTTACATACATAAGGCATCTATGGAAGAGCACTAAAATGGCTGGTGGTGTGGAGCTGCCGAGAAATGCCATTATTTTACTGTACTTCTCTACTGAATAACTGACTTTGCTAATACACTTTCCCAGAAATAGTATAAAAGAAACTGAGCCTTCCTATGATTAAATATGTTCCTACTTTATTTGTGGTACTGGACATTGAACCCAGGGACATTCTATCTCTGAGCTACATCCCCAACCCTTTTTTCATATTTTACTTTGAAACAGGGTCTCACTAAGTTGCTGAGGCTGGCCTTGAACCTACAATCCTCCTGTCTCAGCCTTCCAAGTACTGGGATTACAGGTATGAACACCACACCCGGCTTCAACAAGGCCTGGTTATCAAATCTTTGACGTTAAATTAGCAATGAGTCTATTGCCATTTGAATATGAAAGATTCAGAGCTGTCTGAAAATGTGTGAAACTGCTCCAAATTCTGTGAGCACTTGGGCACCCACTCACTTAACATGTTCATGAGCATCCAATAGATAGAACTATGTAGAACAGCCAGTCACTGTTCCAGGGACTTGGGGATACAGTGACAAGATAGTCAGTAACCTCAATGAACTGAATTCAAATGGGGAGCACAGACACTACACAAAAGGACAGGGAAGACACCTCTAAGAATGTGAGATTTCTCATGGAGACCTAAAAGATGGAGCAAAGTGAGCCATGCACATATCTAGGGAGGAAGAACAAGAGAAAGAGCCTTAGACAATGAGGGAACAAATACTATTGGCCTTGAAGGGGAAAGGGCTTATTGGTATGTCTGAGGAATAAAAAGAAGGCTAATGCTGCTGGAAGGAAAAAGTAATCGGAAAGGAGGACAGAGAGATGGACAGATACACCATTTACATCCTTGAAGGACCTGCTAAGGAGTCTGAGTTTTATTCTGAGATGAGAAACCACAGTTTTCTTAAAAAATTACTCTCGACAGCAAGAGAAATGGGAGTAGGGCAGCAGAGTGGAAGCAGATAGATGAGTTAGAAGGCTACTGCAGTAGTCCCCACAGAAGACAACAGATTTGAACTAAGGAGGTACCTAGAGTCATCAGCATACAGATGGTCTTTTTAATACTGGACTGAGATAGAGAACTCCTGAGAGAGTGAACACAGAGGAATGAAGGGCTAAGGGCTGAGCTCTACAGCATTCTAATACTTAGCAGTTTAGAAAAGGGACAGCATCTTCACTGCATCAGCACATCGGACGTGTATTTTGTATTCAGACTTATATGGCTCCTTTTCTAAGTTTTAGAGAAAACCAGGTTATATGGAGTTTGTTTCCGTGCAATCATATTTTTGACCACATAGAAATATAAATATGAGAAATAGGATAGAAATAAGAGATTAATATTTAAGTGTAGCAGAGCCTCTCAATAGTTAATATGTAATCAAACCTTGCTACATTCAACTTCAAGCCAATAATTTCTAAATATAAATAAACTAAACTCTTTTTATTTGTCCTTGACAAGTAAAGGCTTCTAAACCTAGAATCTGAAAATGCACACAAATTATATAAGTAGTTTGATTGTAACATGACCTGATCTGCAGTTATTACCTGATACTGCTGACATGTTAGATTCCTCCAGTCAAGAAGTATAAAACAACCAGAAAGTAAAACTGACTTATGGGAAGGAATGAGAAAACAATGAACGTATCTATGATGAGGAAATTAAAATTTTATTCATTTCTATTTGTCTGTTTTATCTAAAGTAGGGTAGGTAACTAACTTAGACAATGTCAAAATTTAAAAAAAGATTTTATATTTTTAAGGAAAAAAGTAATGTCTAATAGTGTTTATTCTCATATATATATTCCTAAAATTAATTATGTATCTCTTTTTGGAGGCTATCAATCTCACTTTTTTTTGTTTTTACAGAACTGGGGATTGAATGCAGGGGCATTCTGCCTCTGAGCTACTCCCAGCCCTATTTTATTTTTATTTTGAAATAGGGTTGCGCTAGGTTGATGAGAGTCTCACTAAGTTGTTGAGGCTGGCTTCAAACCTGTGATCCTTCTATCAGCCTCCCAAGTACGGGGATTATAAGTGTGCACCACTACGCCTGGCAATCTCACTCTTTTAAGATTTTAATATTTCAGATATTTTAGTCTTTTAAGTAAGAGAACAATGGTACTGAGGCAGAGGACCTGAGTTCAAATACAAGTTCTAGTACTAACAACTACTGCTGGTTTGGGGGCCTGCTACTACACACTCAGAGCTTTGGTGTCATTTGAAAGACAGGAATAAGGTTGACCCCATGGCATTTTGAGCAGGAATAAGAAGATTAAGTTATACAGAGCCCTCAACAAACATTACAGCACATGTGCTAATTCTTTTATTCTATCCTGCCTTCTTATCACTATCTCGGCACCTATAGCATTTACATGTCTACTAAAGTCATCTTCTGAGTGCTTTTTGAAGAAAAAGGTAGACTTTTATCTTAAGGTGGTGACATCACAATTTCCAGTTTTGATCATGCTGTAATATTTTACTCTACTGGACTATATACTTTATGCTATTATTTTATTTATTTATTTATTTATTT
>PVJS01029607.1:0-24656 GCA_004027185.1 Glis glis
CCGTTTTCGAGCCCGTGCGCAAACTTCCCGATGCCGCTGGACCTGGACGCGGCGACTGTCCTGCAGGGCTCGCCTCCTTTCAGAGGGCCCTGCCATTCCGGCCCGCCTCCGCGCACGTACTCACGCACGCACGCACGCACGCACGCACGCACGCAGCGCGGGCCGTGCCGGGGTGGGCGTGGCCGCTGCTGCTGCACGTGATTGGCTCAGCTCCGCCCGGAAGTGCTGCCTGCACCTTGGTGCGTTACTTCGCGGCTCCTGACCCGTGGAGGGCACTGAGCAAACTCCTTCCTTCTAGTGAAGTGGCCGTGCATGCCCCATTTCTGTTTTAGTAGGTTCCATGGCGTAATACCCCTGAAGGAAGTAAAAGTTTTCTTACCGAGAAGCCGCAGTTCCAAGTATGTGTTATGAAAGGTCTCGGTCCAAGAAAACTACAGAGGGTGGATGGGAGAATATGGAAAATCGACTCTTGTGCCCGGCGCATCACTAACGAGTAAATCACACTTGTTCCCTGCTTCTCAGATCTAGTGAGGGACAGCAATAGTGATCAGATGGCCACAAGCCTGTAATTGTCAGTGGTAAAGGGAAGGATAAACGGGACTATGGGATGCATTTAATGTTGAGCCCATCAAACGAAGGCGGGGAGCTGGGGAGGGGCTTAGTTTGGGAGGTATTCAAAAGACTGTTCTGAGAAAGAGAGCAGAGGTGCTAATCTGGCCTCTGCCAAATTTCCCTTAGTTTTCTAAGCTAAGGAAAAGAGTATTTAAGGAAACTGAAAGGCCGGTGTGCTTTAGGCAGAAAGGAGAGGCTGGAGAGGTGGGAAAGGCCTTTTGGCTTGGTGAAGATGTAGGTCTTTAATCTCTGGGCAGTTTTAAACTCAGCGTGGGAGGGTGCTGGCTGTGTGACAGCAGGCAGTGGGGAAAACTGATTGCAGGGCCTAACATGAGAGGGACGATCTTAAACGAGAAGGGGTAGCAGTGGCTGTGGAGAGATGGAATTGAGCGGGATTTAGGAAGTAAAATTGATGCGACTTGGTACTGGGTTGGCTGTGAAAATGGAGGTGTCAAAAATCTTTGCCTCAGAGCCAGACGTGGTGGCACATGCCTGAGATGGGAGGGTTGCAGGTTCAAAGCCAGCTTCAGCAACTTAGCGAGGCTCTGAGCAATTTAGCGAGACCCTGTTTCCAAATAAAAAATAAATAGGGCTGGGGGTGTAGCTCAGAGGTAGAATGACTCTGGGTTCAGTCCCCAGTACCACACAACACACACACAAAATCTTTGCCTCTAATGGGTTTTCATGCAGGTCACTGAGAGGGAATTCTGGAAGAGGGCATGGCCATGTAGATTAACACACAGGAGGAAGTAGAATGACTCTGGGTTCCATCCCTAGTACCACACAACACACACATAAAATCTTTGCCTCTAATGGGTTTTCATGCAGGTCACTGAGAGGGAATTCTGGAAGAGGGCATGGCCATGTAGATTAACACACAGGAGGAAGTCTAACCTTTAGTCTTTAGCTCTGGATTTACAAGGTTCTTAAACATTTTTTGGATGGTTATAAAGTTATTTCAATTTTATAGCTAAAGAACTGTGGTTGAGTAATTGACCAAAGATAAATGTAGGGTTTACACAGTCTTCTAAGTTGGAGTTCTAGCTGTTAAATTGCTCAGCCTCATTATGGAGAGCACTTTGTGCTCCTTATGAAGAGCAAAATCAGAGCCAAGGGGGGACAGCATGACAGCCCGGTATCCATGAGGTCATCCAGGATTAAGGCAGCACCACCCAGGCTGGAAGGGGCAGTGGGGATGGTTTTTGAGGGCAGATGCAAAGACTTTTTGAAATTGCTTTGGGAGGTGGGAGAGAATTTCACAAATATTTAGTCTACCAGAGTCTATGTAACTTTGATCCATCTTCCCTGGGATGAATAGATAGCAACAAGATAGCAACATCAGCATGTGCATATCAGCTAGATGGGAAAGAGGAGCAACGAGTGAACAAATAATAGAAATTATTTTCATCTCTTCAGTCTGCATAGTTGCAAAATGCATGCAAGCAATTTAATTTCCTATAAGATGGGACTCCCTACCCACTCACCCCATATGATTTTATTTACTAAGTCACATATTTAAATCATGTTCCAGTAAGATTCCTTACAAATGCATTATTAGTACCTCGTGAAAATTTATATTCAATTATAATGTATCATGAGGGAATGCAACTGTCCTTTGAAGCAGTAATCATTTACTTTTTTTAGGAATAAGAACGTTCGTGGAAGCTTTATTTGTAAAAGCCAAGAACTAAACAGCCTAAGTGTTTATCAATAGGAAATTAGATTTTAAAACTGGAGTATATTCTTATATTGGGACAATTCTCAGAAATAAAGAGGAACAAACTAAAGACATAAAGTTTGATAAATCTTGAAAACATAATGCTGAGATGCCTTACATCAGAGAGTACATATTGTTTGGTTCCATTTATATGAAGTCTTAGGACAGATTGTGGTGGAAAAAACCAGAACAATGGTTGCCTGAGGGTGGGGATGGAGAGCGACTTGGAAGAGGCACAAGGGAACTTTATCGTATGAAGTGACGATATGCATTTTGATAGGAATTTTGGTTGCAAACATGTATGTACTTGTCCAAACTAATTAAATGAATGGTATGCCTAAAATTTGTACATTTCAGTGTATGCAAACTTTGCTCAAAAGGAAAAATAATTGTAAACAAATATTGAACTCTGGTTAATAATATGCATGCTTAAGTATTTGAGGATGAAGTGTATTAACATCTGCAGTTTGCCTTGAAATGTACCAAAGCACAAATAAAATGAGTGGAAAGAGGAGTAAATAGATGGATAGATGAAGCGAGGACAGCAACATGTTATTTTAGAATCTAGGTGATAAGTGTTGGGTTGTTCACTGTAAAATTGTTCAGCTTTTCTTTGTATTTAAACATTTCATGATAAAATATTGGGGAAAATAGTCTTGCAAAGAATACTGTTCATTAGACAACTGAAGACTAATAGGAAAATATAGCACAACCCTAAGATCATTGGAAATACATAGCACAGGAAGATAGATACATATTTATTTTATAAATTCCCACCTTATGGCCTGATATTTAAATCATTTCAATTTGTTATTGGTCAAACATTAAAATTACTCTCTATCATGTGACTTTGGAGTAATGTGGTTGATATTTTTTCTGCACATCATTCTAGGAGAGTTAGTGATGTTGCCAAGAGGCATCTTAGTCCTCTTGCAGTGCTCAGTAAATAAAGAATAAAAGGAAATTATGTGTTTCTCCAATGTGGACTCAGCTACTGAATTTAAAACAGACTTGTGCAATATAGCATGATTTCGACAAGGCCTGAATAATCATCAAATCAGAAATAGATATCCCATAAGATACAATTATACATTGTAAGTAGTTGGCTTTATGATACTTGGCGTTTACAGTATTATGACTGTCTCAGAGAGCATGGTCGTGGGAGTAAGAACGCAGCATATGCACCAGTATTGTAAGAACACAGGCATCTTTGTTTTGATTTAGACTCCTGGTACTTCCTCTTTACCTCCACTTTGAAAGGTTAAGGGTAATTTCAGACATCCCAGTTTAAACCACCCTTGAACCCACATATTTTATAATGTTTTATCACTCATTTTTTTCTCCTCCTTCCTTCCTTTTTTTTTTTTTTCCCTGTCCTAACCCAGTGGTCCTTCACAGGAGCGGGGAGAGCAGACATCCGTGTGTTGAAAGCCTCCCCAGGTAATGCTGACAGTCCTCTGGTTCCTGAGAAACGCTGCCCTAACATAGACATCCCAACTTTCAGTAATTAGCAAAACAAATATGAGTTCTACTTCAAACTGAAGCCATCACCATTTTTGATGGTGAGACATAGACTTCGGTTTGATAAAGAAATAAAGAAAACTGGGTGTGGTGGTGCATGCCTGTAATCCCAGTACTTGGGAGGCTGAGACAGGAGGATCGCAGGTTTGAGGACAGCTTCAGCAAATAGTGAGACTCATCAACTTCAGCAAGTAGTGAGACCCTGTTTCAAAATAAAAATAAAATAGGGCTGGGGGTGTAGCTCAGAGGTAGAACGCCCCTGGGTTCAACCCCCAGTACCACAAAAAAGAAAAAGAAATAAAGGCAATATATATTGCAAAAAAATTCAGAACTTTAAGTTTGTAAAGTCCTCATGTATAGGTCACTTAGACATAGGGTTGAGACTAATGAAAGCAGTGTGTTTTTGAAGATGCACAAAACTAGAATGCCAGCTTATTAGATTACAGTGAAAGACACAACTCAGACTAGAATAGTTGCACTGACATGACTGGTCAACTTTTTCCTCCCTCCAGACTACTGATTCTTTCTTTAAAATAATTATAGAAAATTTAAGTAACAAAAAAGTGGAAAGACCAGTAACTGAACACCCATATAATCAGATTCAATAAATGTTCCCATAATTGCAACATTGTCTTAATTTTATTTCCTACTGAACCATTTGTAAGCATTCATTTCCTAAGAATTCCATTTCCACACTAAGAAAATTAACAGCACTATGTACTACCTAATCCATATTCACATCTCCCCTCTCATCCCAAATGTGTCTTATCAGCTGCTTTCTCCAAATACATTGCATTTCATAATTAGATTCTTGATATTTTTAATTAAAAAATAGCTTGCTCTTTCCTTTTCATTTGCAGTGACATTGACTTTTTTTTTAAAGACACCAAGCCAGTTGTCTTGTCCCACAATCTGGATTTGTGAGATGATTTTCTTGTGTCACCTGATTTGTTCCTTCCTGAGTCTGGCCCTGGTGTCCCCTGCAAACTGGAAGCTAGGTCTAGACACTGCATCAGATGCAGGTGAAACCTTGCTGCCCCGTGGAAGGTGCTGGACACTGGTGTAGCTGCACGTCAGTTGGTGCATGCTAGGAAGTCACTTGTCCCATCATTGGTGATCCTAAGTCTGACTTTTGGTGATGATGGTGACAGCTCTCTGTCTCCTGGCCAGGTGTGTTACTATCTTCCATTCTGGAAGTGGTCTGTGGGGACCTGTTGGCATCAGCTTTCTACCCAGGATTTTCAGCACCTTTGTCACCTGAATCACTGATTTCACTGGGGTGGCGCAGTGGCGATTTTCCAATTACTTTTACTTTTCTTCTCCATTGATTAGCTCTCCTCCTCTAAAGAAGATCTTTTCCTCATCAGCAGGCAATGAGTACAGTTCTTCATTAAAAGGTAGGATAAATGCTCTGTTCTTTTATTTAATTACCAGTTTGCTGGTTTCCAAGGTGAGGAGCCAGGGTGTAAGAGTCACATGCAGTTGTGGCAAATTATCATTCTTACAGATTTTTGCATATTTAGCGTGCTGAAATGAACTACAGTCATTTTTCCTTAACGTTTAAATTATACCACATTTGACCAGTGGGAGTCCCTTCATGCAGCCAAACTATAAATGAAGCATCAACAAACAAAATTACAGTACTTTCAGGGAAATCTGAAAACTAGATATCTGATAATATAAAAAAGGGATTACTAATTGGAATAATTTTATTGTAATGAGTAAGAGTGCCTCTAAGAGATACAAGCCAAAGTATTTACTGATGACCCAGGATCTACTCTGAAATAGGTCACGGATAGTTATGGGGGTGGAGATGATACAAATTTGGCCACATGCTGTTTATTATAGGTGTCTTTCTGTACAAGTTTGCAATTTTTCTTAGTAAAGAATTATGAATTTATGAACTTTATTTCAATTCAAATTTTACAGGTTTTTTCTTAGCTTTGCATTTATATTTTTATGTATAAGGGCCTATTTTGAAGAAATGTATTTTCAATTTTGATGATCTACAGCCCATATTTAGCTAGCATTGAAGCTTAATTACAGTGGACTGCTGTATCTACTGTTTTGTCAAGAAAATTTGGAGCTTCTTAAAATTTGAAATTAAATTCAAATAATGATAGAGGTATAGGACTTTGAAAAAAAATCATAGCTCCAATATTTCTCAACTCTTTCCCTTACTTTTTCCTCATCTTGGAAAGTGTTTTTAAAAGTTTCTTAAAAGTCCTACATCATTTTTCTGAAATGGTCTATATTACAAGTATAAAATAATACATCCTCCTTATTTAAAAAATTGAGAAATAATGGTAATAAGGAAGAATAGGGGGAAAAAAAAACTTTGTTTTGCTCCACCATATCCCCCACCATGAGGTGCTGCCTCGCCCACCACAGGCCCCAAAGCAGTGGGACCAACTGGTCATGGACTGAAATGTCCAAGACTGTGAGCACAAGAAATCTTTTCTCTTTATAAGTCGATTATCTCAGGTGTTTGTGACAGTGACAGAAAGGTGACTAACAAGGGCTTCCTCCACCAACAAAGATCTGACATTTTTGTTAAACAGGAAGTATCTTAGTTTTTTAACACCCAGTTCGCTCCCACCTTTGCTTTACAGGACCTACAGCTGGAGCCCCCAGCCAGGTGATGACTATAAATTAGCTCATCCCATTCATGGTGATGAAACCTCGGCCTAGATCCTCCTCTGGCCAATGACTGTTGAAAATGCCGGCTGGAAACATGTGTGCTGGTGGGGAGTGGCACGTCTCAAGGCGTGGGGTCAAGTGCTGGTGAATTTATAAGTGGCCCTTTCCTTCACTTACACATCCATTCAGCAAGGACACGTTGAGCCAGGCAGTGGAGATTTTTAAAAGGCCATAGTGGGTTCAGAGGGACGAGGGGTCTAGGAAGCCCTTGCCAAGTGGGTGACATTTGAGCAGAGACCTGAAGTACATGACCATGCAGCTTTGGGGGAAGAGCATTGCAGGAACCCAGTGGAGGGGCATGTCCAGCATTCCCAAGGAGCAGCTGGGAGGCAGTGAGGTTGGGACGGGGAGCCAGAGAGAGCCCAGCAGCCAGTGTGGTCCAGGTTACTGAGGGCACGCAGGCCATTCCATGGGTGTGGCTCTTACCTGGAGTGAGAGAGAGCTGGTACAGGGCTGTGAGCAGAGGAGGGGTGTGATCTGGCACACACATTTATTTATTTACTCATGTGGTGCTGCGGATGGAACCCAGGGCCCTGAGCACGCTAGGCTCTACCACTGAGCTACATCCCCAGCCCTGACACATGCATTTTAAAGGGATCACTCTGCCCTGCCATGGTGGCATACACTTGTAATCCCAGAACTTGGGAGGTTGACATAGGAGGATCACAGGTTCATGGCCAGCCGCAGCAACTTAGTGAGACCTGTTTCAAAATAAAAAATAGGGCTGGGGTGTAGCTAAGAGGTAGAATATCCTTGGATTCAATCCCCAGTACCACACACACACACACAGCACTCTGTGTGCACCATGGTTCCGGCAGACAAAGGCAGGAGCAGTGGAGGTGGTCATGAGAGTTGTGGATGTAGTGTACAGGCTGAACAGTGGGATTCTGAGAGAAAAGGAAGAGTCCAGGACAACTTTGATGCTTCGGGCCTGAGCAACCAAAGAATGTGTCGCCATTGCGTGAGACAGAAGACGGGGCGGGGCAGGAAGGGGTGGGAGACGGAGAATTGAATTTTGGAAATGTTGCCTTGAGGATGACCACTACTTGCCTAAGTGGGACTGCTGGGCATGCAGTTATACATTTGGGATTCAGAGGAGGGCTGGGAGGCAGAGCTGTCAGCGGGCTGGGCGTGACCAGGTGGGAAGTGAGGACGCGCCTGCCCCGCACATCCCATTCACTTTACCCTATTTTTTCATATCACTGTCAACAGGAAGCGTGAGGGATCGTGACAGGGTAGGACAGTGGGCCAGAGGGAGTTTTCACTTGTAAACACCCAGGTGCTTCTCCTGCAGGGGTAGGGACCGTTCTTTGAGAAGTGCCACCTGGGCACCTGACTCAAAGTCACACTTTGAGTTCTTGATTCTCTGATGTTTCTTAGCTTGCCCTGAGTGAGATGAATGGGCCCTCTCACCACTCCTTCAGATGTGGTGAGGAGAGAGGCACTTACTATTATGGTAGAGAAGCAATTGAAAAATCAAAGTGCCCTTTTAAAGTGTTTCAAATTCAATCTTATACCATGAAGCAAAACCGATACCATCCTACATGCCTCGTGCTCAGTTAACATTTGCTGGCAATGCCTGTCCCGCCTGGTTAGTGATCTTGGTGGAATATGAAGTCTGCGCTTTGATTGGTGTCAGTGTATTTCCTTTCCGACAATCGCAGTTCTTCCAGTGGGTCAACTTTCTTCTTGAAGAGCCCCCGTCCCATAATAGGTTCTTATCTTTTATAGACCATCAGATGTACTGATAAAAGGTTAGCAGTTAATTATAGGTTTCTGAATGGCGTTTATGAATCCATAGGCATTTATTACATATATGCATACATACATACAGCGTCAGGATGATCTTTGCTCTTAGAGTAGGCACTGCAAGATCCATGGGAAAAATAGTTGAATGAGATAATTAGTGTGGAAGAAAAAAATGGGAAACCAAAACACTGTGCAGAACTGGTTTATTCTTTTTTTGTTGTTGTTGTTATTTTTAGTTTTTGGTACTGGAGGTTGAACCCAGAGGCATTCTGCCTCCAAGGTATGACGCCTTCCAGCCCTGCTTTATTTTTTAATTTGAAACTGGGTTTCACTAAGTTGCTGAGGCTGGCCTCCAACCTGCAATCCTCTTGTCTCAGCCTCCTAAGTACTTGTATTACAGGCGTGTGCCACTATGCCTGACTAGAGCTGGTTTATTCTAATAACTATTTATACTAGGGATGATACCGCCATGAGTTAGTCCGGCCAAGGTCACCCATTAATCCACCTTACTGGTATAAACTTGCCATGCATGGATCTGGTGGTTCTGAGAACAGTGCTTCTAGAACATTCACAGGCGACAGTCCCTGCAGCCTCTCACATGCTCTGACATGTGCCACAATAGCAGATCATGGGAATAATTGACTCTTTATGTGTATGTTACTGGGGATTAAATCCAGGACCTCGTGCATGCCAGGCAAGTGCTCTACCACTGAGCTGCATCCATCCCCAGCCCTTTTTGCATTTTATTTTGAGACAGGGTCTTGCTAAGTTGCCCTGGCTGGCCACCAAGTAGCTGGGCTCACAGGAGGGTACCACCACACTCAGCGGATAACGGAATCTTAATGAATTTCTCTTATTATTTTCTTAGGATGGCTGTTCTTCTAAAGAGGTTAATGCTGCAAACCATAAAGATAGACAATCATTGCATTGGAAGGTGTTTTGCTAAACACATCGTGCAAAAGACAGCTTCAGCACAGTTGTTTCTGGTTGATTCTTCCCCAAGACTGCCCTGTCTGATTCATGCAAAAGGCTTTAGTACTGTCGAAGACACCCATGACAAGAGACAAAAGAAAAAAAAGAATGATACAACTTTTAGTAACACTGGAAGGAAAATCAGTGAGCGAATCATTCGCCTCCTGGACGAGAAGGGCAATGATTTGGGAAACATGCACCGAGCGGACGTGATCAGACTCATGGACGAGCGGGACCTGAGGCTGGTGCGGAGGAGCGAGGACTCGGAGCCCCCGGAGTACCAGCTCATGACAGGAGAGCAGATTCACCAGGAACGCCTGCGGCTCAGGGACAGGGAGCGGGCCAAGCCGAAAACTGGTAGGTCTCTTGCTGTTTGCTTGCTGAATCCTTTTAGGACTACAAATCAGCAGTCTAAATTCTGGTATTTGCCAAGGTACCTGTGACAGTGGGAAATGAGAAACTAGAAATCCAAAATATTCAGTTTCACCAACATTCTCAGTGTCTTTGTTTCCTCCTTGATCCCACATGTATTTCTATTCTTTTTCCTTCTTTGGTTCTCCTTGATACTGTGTACATTGTCTCTTCCCTTAAACCTGCGTATACTTGAGGGTGAAGCAAAGTGAATGAACCCAAATGGTGGCAACACCCCATCCCGTAGCAAGCAGAGGAGCTGACAGATGTAATAAAGTGAGATTTGGAAGAGGTGGATTCAAGTTGTTTGCCCCATCCTAGGCAATTCACTTACCCGCCTTCCTTTGGTGTTTTGTTTTGCTTTTCTCATCTGTGACCTAGAGGTGTTTGGTTAATTATGTGAAAGCACCTTTTAAATTCTGAAGGGATTCACAGAGCACCTCTCAGGCCCCAGCATTTTATCACAATACAGTAGTGACGCTCATTTGCACACTTGCCCGGTCACCTTCCCATGCACTTATCAGTGAGGCTGCACAGAAGCTATGAATGAGATATCAGGTGAAGATGTGTTTGTTTTTCATGGTTCCTAAAAAGTGCTGATCATTCTGGCAGATTGCTCAGTGGGAAGTGTGCTGGGACAGGAGGCGGGAGGCTGGTCCCTGTGCAGCCATCATGAGGTTTTGAGCCTTGAGAAAAGCAAACATTATCTGTGGTTTGCTTTCATAATGCCACATTTAACAAGGATGTTGATTAGAAAACAGATATTCAGAGCACCAACCAGGGGAATAAGGGCATCAAACGGTCACATTAAAAAAAAAAAAAGTTGAACAGTCTAGAGATATGTGGAGAAATTGAAGGGTTAATGTGTTGAAGGTGTTAGGTTGTTCTGATGGAGACTCAGGACCAATTGGTAGGAGCTGCCAGGAAGCAAGAACGTATTAAAAACTCTTTTTAAAGACTTTTTTTTATTTTGGAAATCTAAAAGGGTACAGAAAAATATAATAAACACTTGTTACCCATCATCCAAAGTAAACAAGTGTTAACATGGTTAGACTTCAGATGTTAAAACATTACAGAGAAGTGGAAGTCCCCCCTGCAGAGGTGGCCCTGCTCACTCTCACAGAATTAGTGTGTAGATCCAGCTGATGTTAAACTCATTACACACAGATATTCATAAACAGTACATAGATTTTGTGTATAAAAAAGTATAAATGGCACACTACTGTTATCATGATGTATCCATTTTCATATAATTGCTGTAGCTAACTTATAATTGCAGTATGGCATCTTAAGAATGTTTCAAATTTACTAATCCATTCCTATGACATTGGGCTTGTTCCCAATGTTTCATTATTACGCACACTTGTGCAACTCTAGGTTCTGTGAATCTGGATGGGTCCAATCGCTGTCATCAGCAGCGCACGAAAACATTCCTACATTCACACACAGTTGGTACTGTCACAGTTAACTCCACCATGCTGATAAGTGAGAAACTACCACCTATTTTAATGTATTTCTCCCACCATTTGAGTTTTTTTCTGAGTTGCCTTTATATTTCCTTACTTTTCCTAAATGGTGTATTTTTCTTCTGATTTATAGCACTTTGTTGTACTTAACAGATTAAAAACCATATCAGATTTTAAATACCTTTCCTTGGGCTAGGTGGGGTGGCACACGCCTGTAATCCCAGCTACTTAGGAGGTTGAGGCCAAAGACTGCAAGTTTGAGGCCAGCCTGGGCAACTTAGACTTTGTTTCAAATAAAAAATAAAAAAGGGCTGGGGATGTAGCTTTGTGGTAGAGCATCCCTGGGTTCAGTCCCCAGTCCTCAAAGCAAAACCCCTTACTTGGTAGGTAGAAGATTGGTACGTTGGTATCTATCCCCCCATTTAAGAAAGCAGTGATTGGTCTGTGAAGCTGAAAGTCAGACAAGGACTGCTGGGGCGCCTATGTCAACCTAAGATCTTTGAGGGGGGTGGGGAAGTTCAGGTTTCAAAGGAGACTAGTAAGTAGTCCTAGCACCAAATCCCACTGTTTCAAACCAGGACCAGCTGTGACAAAGGAACTAACCTTTTCTTCAAATATTGAACAACATGATTTGGACACAAAGAGTAAACAGATTCAGCAGTGGATTGAGAAAAAATACCAAGTCCAAATTACCATAAAGAAGGGGAAAAATGAAGATGAGCCAGAAAATAAAATGGTAAGTAAAAGCAGGTATGAGTAACTGCTTGTGTTTTTTTCTTTTCTGATGTAAAAATACAATTGTAGAAAATCTGGAAAAACTAAAGGCAAAGAAGAGCAGTAATTCTAACGAGCCAGTAATGATAACAGTTTCCACTTTGTTCCTCAAAATGCAAGCATACTGTTTATATTTTGCATTATAGCATATGTTAAAATTCGAAAAACATAAAAGTATGTATATACTATTTTAAAGATTGTAGAATATTCCTTTAAAATAGGAGAACTAGAAACTTCATAGTTTGTTCTTTTAGGTTGTCTCCTTTGTAAGTCCTGATGAGAAGCATTTTATAATCAAACTGTCTTCTGATGATGTATTGGTTTACAGTCCCAGGAAAGTTCCACCTTTAAAGTGGGGTAACCTGCCACCCACTCAAGGCAGCGCTGGTGTGGTGGCTTTCAACCCTGGCTCCATGTTAGAACCCCAGAAGTCTAGGTGGCAGCCCAACTGATTCAGAACTTCTGGCCCGGAGGCTCTGTGGTTTTTTGTTTTTAAAACAAGTGATTCTGTGTTAGTGAATGTTAGTGCTGTGAACTGCACTGGGCTAACAATTTTTGGAGTAAGGAGGTGCTCTCCCAAGGGCCACACCCAGTGCTTGGTACTTGTTTTGGGGAGAGGGCAATGCAACCCCTTACTGCTATGACAGGGGAGACTGGAGACCTTTAAGCCTTCAGCGTGTGTGTGTAGTCACATGGAGTTACTGTACAGATTTCAGTCACTTGCCCAGATACGGAAACTGATTGACTTAACTATCACTTACATGACAGCAATTCAGGGATACTGGTTTTTGTGCATATTTGAGCATTAACGCTCGACAACACTGAATTAATCTTGGACTGGTTTCCTTTTGTAGGAGGAGATATGTAATCAAATACTCCAGACCATGCCAGGAATAGCTACCTTCTCATCCAGGCCACAGTCTGTCAAAGGAGGAAAAGCCTTGATGTGTGTTCTTCGTCATTTGAGCAAGAAAGAAGAGAAGGCATACAGAGACTCCCAAGAGACCAAGAGAGACACTTTGAACAAAGAAAGTGGAAATGACAGGGAATCAGATGTCCTGCATCAGTGACTTTAATATAGAAAAATAGGCTCTGAGCGAGACAGGCTTGCTGTCCTCGTCCTTCGGCAGGGCCAGGGCGTCTAGTGGAGAGTGAGGACCACCATCGTGGACAGCACCCTGTCTTCCACACGTCTCCGCGGCTCTTCGGTTTTAGGCAACGATGAGTCTGGCTCTTGTTTCCTTTTAGGAGGGATGTATCCACTGAGGCGAGAGGCCAAACTCCGTTTTTCACGAGGCTGTTTTACCTTTGGGAATAAGGGAGACAGACAGTGGAATTCTAAGTGGGTTAGTTCTCCAGTGGCCGGGTGCTGCAGCAGGGAGATGCTCCTTTCATGGGTCAAGCCTTGGGCAGCAGGGCGGCCGCAGTGAGGCAGGCGGTTACCCCAGACCGCACGCAGCACGTGACTGAGCCCCCAGGCAGGTGCCTGCCACTCACCTTGAGATTCAGTTTTTTCTTGTCGGGATCGTGCACAACAGCATGCCTGGTGAGGCTTTGCTAGCGAAGGAAAGAGAAAGACCATATTAAAAACCTCAACGCTGCGTGTCTATTAACATGGAAACTACATTTAAATAAACCGCCAGTCTTCTTTCTGTTTGACTTGTCCCGTTCCCTCGCTGGAGCCAGGGTGAAGGCGCACACAGGGAGGGGCGCTTACTTTCATTGCAAACGTTTTGCCACAGCCAGCGTGTTCACACACAAACGGGCGCTTCTCCTCGTGGAAGGAGAGAACGTGGCTCTGCAGATTGAACACGGTCGTGTAGGTTCTCCCACAGCCTTCTGCTGGGCATCGAAACACATCCCTTTCTGGGGCGTGAGTTTTCATGTGCTGCTTCAGGTAATCTTTGCGTTTAAATGCTTTCTGGCATACTTCACATGTTATTTCCTCTGTGAGTAGACAGACACATTTAACCAACTTCCTTAGGTATTACCATATGGGAAACATGAGTACCAAATGCTTAGGTGACATACTCAACATCTAAACCTTATGACTATATAGAAATCACAATGTCCAAGGAACCTCAACCCCAGCTCTCGCTGCTGGGTGTCTCAGTTCTCCCAAGTCCTCCTGTCATCTCAAGCTCCCCACTCCCTTGTCCAGAGCAGAGGTTCTCAAAACGTAACTGGACAGGTGGAGAAAATACAACATCACCCCGTGTCCTTCCTTGTCCTCCAGTGCAGGGCACCGTTTCCCAAGCGTGGCACAGAGCACTAGCATCCCCCAAGGCTGTTTGCTGGAGACCTCCCGAGCCTTCAGGCACACTGAGTGCACAGCGCCAGCTCAAGACCTGGTGCAGGCCAAGGGAGCGGCGCTTCTCACCACGATACAGACACCCTCCCCTCTACGCGTTTACTGCGCTTGAAAAGCACTGCAGCAGTTCTGCGGGTGAACATCTACGCTGTCCGCACGTCGGCCTCACCTTTATGCTCTTCTCTCGTGTGTTTCAGGAGTTCCGTCCAGGTTTTTGCCACAAAAGAACATCCTTTCTGACATAGGTAACCTATTTTAAAAAGAAAGAAAAAAGGCTGGTGCTCTGCCCGCTATGAATACTCAGTGTAAACAATGACCAAAATAAGAAAGGGACCACATACTTTTTCTCCTCTCACCCAATAATCTATTCTCTTGGACTCAAGGTGGGAATAAAAACTAAGCAGGGTGTGTTAGAGTGAAGCCTGACAGCTGCGTGGCGAGGTGCCTCACGGGAAGGGGGCCTCAGTGAGCTGTGTATGGACTCCAGCTGCCTCGACCCCACCCACCCCGGTCTGTGCCCTTCCCCTGCCTCCACGCTGCCTCTATCTTTTCTCCAGCAGGAGTCAGGTCTTTGTCCTTTACAGGACACCAATCTCAGGAGTTCAGCGCCCGCTGCCCGGCCACCCCTAGCCTTGCATTTACAAGTTTCATACTGCAGAAAGCAAGTAGGGTGCAGCCTGCAGAAGAGAATGAGCCAAGAGAACCCAGAGAAAAACCAGAAATGGACATTTTGCAAAGCACCAGAATTGGATTAATCAGTCAATATAACAGCCGGGATGTTTCACCCACTAGAAACTAAAGAATGTGGCTGTCTTGCCTCTTGCTCACTACTCTCTTGTTGAAAAATAAAAACCATAAGTTCTAGGTCCTAGGAAATTGGAGTACAGATATCAAAAGTCTCTCATGGAGACAGATAACAAATACAAGTAACTGAAATCAAGTGTTACACAGTCTCATTGCTCTGAAAACTTCAAACTACTATCCAAGCCTTTTTTGTGTGTGTGGTACTGAGGATTGAACCCAGAGGCATTCTACCTCTGAGCTACACCTCTAGCTCTATCTTATTTTGAAACAGGGTCTCACTAAGTTGTAGAGGGTCTTACTAAGTTTCTGAGGCTGGCTGTGAACCTGCGATCCTCCTGTTTCAGCCTCCCAAGTACTGGGATTACAGGCATGCGCCACCATGCCCAGCTTATCCGAGCCTTCTGAATAGCCAACAAGGAGAATGGTGCAGGTGGTAAATAGAAGGAGTTAAAACCAAGAAGAAAGTCAAGAAGCCGGGCCCCGGCTGGAGTTCAGATCCGTCCCCAGTGCAGATCGCAAGCAGGCACAAGCTCAGACAGCCACGACGACAGTGGGAGGACACATCTGCGCTGCCTCTGTGGACAACAGCTTAAGATCTACATAAACAGAACGGTGGCCCTCTTGCCTACACCTGTCTACACATGCTGTACAGCCCCCATCTCAGCATGACCACGGAAGAGGCTAGACAGTACCGAGCCAAGGAATCACACACCCTACGGTCACCCTGCTGCATCACTCAGCACAGGCGCACACGGGGTCATACGTACCCTCGTGGACCTTCCCGTGTCGTTTCAGCCTGCTGGGTGAGGCAAAGTGCTTCCCACATCCTTCCTGGGTACACCTGGGCAAGCAACACGGACGTGTTAGCCCACGTGCATGGGGCCCTGCTACGGCAAATGGTACTGGTCCTGTTTCTTCCACCAATGCCTGACCTTTCCCACAACCAACCAGTCGCCAGTCACATAAAAGTTAGATTAAAATGTAGACAATCCCAGGTGACATTCAAGTTACTTAACCAGCCTTGGAGCAAAATGAACTGGTTGAGTAAAGAGCCACATTACTCCTTTTGTTTGTGTGGCCAAATTAAATGCTTCATCTTCATAGTTCTGATAATATACTGGGCTACAAAAACATAGACAAGGCCGTCTGACTTGGGTTGTTGACACCGAGCAGTTCTGAGCCCCGTGTCTCCAGTGTCTAAGGATGAGAGTCGTGCGACAAGGAAGCAGCAGCGGGTGCGGAAGCCTCAGGTGAGCAGTAAAGCACACGCTTGATCCCAGCACCACCGCAGAAAAGCCTGTGCGACTCAAGTGCCAACACCACTGGCAGCACAAAGTAAGCCACACACCGCAAACAGGGCAGACTCCAGGGCCAAGAGTGGCGCGTGTGGCCAGCCCAGGGCCGCAGGGGCCCCAGCAGGACGCGGTCGGAACCGCTCGGCGCCCTCCGTAGCTCTGTTCCAATGTGTTCAGCCACCCCTCCATGGTCCTCAGGAAACCCTAACTTTAGGTTGAGCCCAATTACTCTGGTTTTGTTCGACAGGAAAACAATAACTCAAGTGTCCATGATGACATTTCACAGAACCAAAAAGGCTTTACTTGAATAATGAAGTCTGTCCTGAGCCTTCCCTTCAAGCTTAACCAAGACTCTGAAACATGTGAAGTATTTCTTTGGAGAAACAAAAACAAAATTTAACTTTTCAAATGCCCCTCTATATAAACGGGCACACACACTGCACCTTAACAGAGACTCGCTGGTCTGGAAGCCACCTGAGGACACTCGCTCCCCACCCACCTCTGCTTGTCCGTCTTACTCATGCCTGGAGTTTCACCAACCGCTGGCCCCGTGCGGCACCCACCTGAACAGGGGCTGGCCGGTGTGCTGGCACTGGTGGGCTTTCAGCTGCTGGTGCTTCTTAAAGGCCTCCTTGCAACCTTCAAAACTGCACTGTTGAGTAAAGCGTTGTTAGTCTTGAGAAAAACCAAAGAATCAACTATTTTGGAGATTACATAATCACTACTTTCACCCATTTAATTACCGTAAAATTCTACTTTATGTCAAGTAGCTTTAAAGATTAATGACATTTGAAAAAGCAAAAATGTTCAGCTGGGTAGTTGCCCAATTATACACTTTAAGGAGCACAGTGTTTGCTTGCAAAACGAAACTGATATGATTAGGATAGCCAGTGCCACACTACATTTAGATATGTGACAGATAAAATTTTTGGTTGGTGAAGACTTTAGAAACATGGGCAATACCTGTAAAAATATTATGAAAACTTAAGCTTATAAAATCACCATACTTACTACACATAAGCATATTAAAACATACTTACTACATATTGTTTTTGCGAATTTTCATGTTTACGTTCAAAATGTTTCTTCAGGTTTGATTTTGTGCTGAATTTCTGATCACAGCCACTAGCTGTACAACTGCAAGAAATTTTGTAAGCCAAAATATTAACAAACCAAGGGAAGCTTTAAGATGTGTTCATCCTATTTACAAAAGCTAGTTATTCCAAAGAATGATACAGTAAATTCAAGTGTTATGCTTGGGGTGTAGCTCAGTAGGAGGGCATATGTTTTAGTATATGCAAGGCCCTGGGTTCGATCCCCAGTGCCACCAAAAAAAGGAAAAAAAAATCCCAAAGTGTTAAGCCATATGTCCTAGTCTGCTTTTCCATTGCTGTGACCAAAATACCCGACACAAGTAACGGAGGAGAACTTTATTTAGCTCACGGTTTCAGAGATAGTCCACAGTCAGCTGACTCCAAGGCAGATATCCACATCAGAGCAGCCGGGCGTGGCAGAGGAAAGCTGACCTCCACTCCATGGCAGCCAGAAGCAGCCAGGGACAGACAGGGTCCCCAAGGCCACACCCCGGTGACCTACCTCCTCCCACCTGCTTGAGTTTCTACCCACTACATCTGTTCAAATTATTAATCTTTCAGTGGTTTTATCCACTGATGAGATGAGAATGCTGATTTGATTATTTCACCTCTGAAGATTTTTGCATTGCCAATACATGAGCTCTTCCAGGGGACACTCTACACTCACACCAGAACACCACACCACGCAGGCCTCTCAACGTTGGTGTGACCGTCGTGTACTGAGATGCTTTTTCTTGTTTGGCTTTTGACACAAGGCCCGCTGCATCAGACATCCTCCATACGCCGGCAAAAGAAGGTGGGAACACCAGCCCAGAGCCCAAAGCCTGCCCAGGCGCAGGTCATGCTTCAGTCAAATTAGTCTCAGTTTAGAAACGTAAAGACTTAACTGTGCATGAAATATCACAATAAACTGCATCTTCAAAAAGACTTCCAAAAACCTGGCTTCTGCTTATCATTCGAGGTAAAACAGACGCTTGAAGCAGAACCATAAACCAAACAGTCATGTGCTCTGCATATCACCACGCCATTCTACTCCCCCTCATGTTGGCGTCCTAGCCTTGAGTGATCTGAATCCTTTGTGAAGCTTTCAAAAGAAAGAAAAGGTGCTTCTTGGGAAGAGTGTTCATGTGCCTAGCTGATGAAGCAGGACTTCTTTCCACGTCTCAGCTTCAGCTACCATTTGTTGGTGACGCTGAGCAACACTATCAGGCACTGGGCGTCCCTGGTGCCAGGTGAGGAGACAGACCAGCAGTCACAGTGATGGTGCAGAGGCCCACGGAAGCACAGGAGACCCCCAAAGCTCCCCGACTGCAGGGACATGATGCTGAGTGTCCCCTGGGCAGGTGGCCAACAGAAAGCTTTCTCCAGCCTCCCCTGCCTGGCCCATTCTGCCCAACTCTCACAGTGCCTAAAATGGGGGCACGACTCTTGCCCCTTCCTCCTCGCCAGCTGAAATGCTGATGCGACAGCTGGAGCTCCAACAGGCATCTTGGACCACAGGGTTGAAGCCCCAGGATGAGCACCGCAGAGAGACCAGACAGAAGCCCGAGTCCCTGGCCACCCTGGAGCAGCCCAGGACCCTCCAGCTCCGCACTTCTGCATTTCAGCCAAGCAGGACAGAAGAAGCCTGGGCTGACTCGAAACCGACACAGGCATCTAACTCAACTTGAGTATGGGGCAGAGGGGCAGGCCAGGAAGTACTGACAGGAACCAAACAGCAGATGCAGGGGCAGGAAGGATCCTGGCAAATGGGGGGGGGGGCATTAGTTAGGCATGGCTGAAACACAGTTTTATGTCTAGAATCAAACAAATGGCTCAAGATAAGCAGAAAAGGGCCAAATCGCACGGGCCATTGGTATGGCACCCTTGGAACCTGGACTTCCTCACGGAGGCAGAGCTCGGAAGCACAGCAGCTCTGAGAAGGGAGGCCCCTGGAGGCAGCGCGGAGAGGGCCGGGGCAGGCAGGGAAGACACTTGAGGTCTTCAGTGAGGAGTGAGGGCCTGTGAAAGGACAGCCGCACAGGGACGGGAGGACCCAGGGGTGGGTAAAGGGCCTGCTGACCTCTGCTGCAGGGGGTGGAGAGAAGGATGAGGGAGCTGCCTCGTCTTTACGTAGTGACCAGACAGCAATGTCACCTACCCAGGCAAGAACAGGGGAGAAGATCAAAGAGACAGGTGAGCTCAGTTTGGTCTATAAGCAAATTGAGTCACACAGAATTAAGGAAGCCCCAGAGAGCAAGTGGCACCGGCCACCAGGCCAGTGACCTGGAGCTAAAGGAGGGAGGGCCAGGCGTGGCGCCACACACCTGTAATCCCAGTACTTGGAAGGCTGAGAAAGGAGGATCGCAGGTTATAAACAGTCTCAGCAACTTAGTGGGACCCTCAGCAACCTTGTGAGACCCTGCTTCAAAATAAAAAATAAAATAGGGCATGTGGTCCCAGCCCTACTTTCCCTGTAAGATTTAATACAGTATAGTCTCTTCACTCAGAAATCAAGATGTACAGGTATTAAATATGTAACAACAAATCCCAGTATTATGTATAACCATAATATACCAATTTAAAAAAAGGGAAAACATCAAGATGTATATGAGGGACGTGGCCTCACAGAGTATCCCCCCTCCCTGCCCTGCCCAACCAGCACCCCCCACTCCTAAGACAGATGGCAACATTTTCAGTTTTATGTAACTTTTAGGGTTTTCTGAACCACATACAAACAAGGGCAAATACAAATAGTTTCTTCTGTTCTACTCTGCCTTTTCACACACAAAATGGCAGCTATCTATAGGGCCTCTTGCACACTGGTGTTTCAGTTAATATGCCCTGGTTCTCGTGGTTTCATAGAAAGCAGCTGCATTTGTTTTTCTAGTGTATAGTATTCCATTGTGTTGATATACTTGACCCCATCCATACCGTTGAGCATTTGGGTCGATTCCAACGTTTCTGCTAATGACAGTGTGCATGTAGCCTTGCGTGGACCTTTACTTCAGGCGTAAATTACTTCAGGTATAAATTCCCAAAGTGAAACTTCCAAGCCAAAGACTATATCCCAGCACTACTCTGCACACCACCTTGGTTATGTGCTGGTCTAGGTAGCCTAAACTTTGAAATAAATTACACTTCACACGTAGGGTCGTTGACTTTGACTACACACTGTGCACTTGAACAGGGGCTGAAATAAAGCCATCCTCGGTACTCTGTCCCATCCCCGCTGGCTAGCACGCTGTGAGGACAGGGCCTGGGCTAACGCATCTGCCACTGAGGAGACAGTGAGGACCGTCCTATGTCATGAGTTCACCTTTCTCAGACTGTCTGAAGAGAGACATGAGGCACTTCACATTCTTGGTCATTTTAAAATTCAAAGAAATTCAACTCCGTTCATCTGGAAACCTTGTCCACAGAATCATCTCGTAGAACAAAATTATATTACATTCTAACATCTGAAATAATTGCTATACAGCTGCTTCTTGTGGGAGTCTCCTGCATATGGCTCTGGACAGCTATGATGGTTATTTTGTTTCTTTTCTTCAATGAAAACTTTTTATTGTTTTCATGGGCAATCTGGTTAGTGGTTCTAAGTGTGGAAGCCAGGCCAGCAGATCAGCATCAACTGGGAAGTTGCTACAAACGTGAATTCTCAGGCCCCACGCTGCACCTACTGAATCGCTGCACCTACTGAATCGAATGCAAGCGGATCCTCAAGTCTGGGGTGTGGGGTTTGGTTTTATGTTGGGTGCTGAGGACGGGAGCCAGGGCCTCACACATGCTGAGCGGGCCCTCTACCACGGAGCTACACCCCCAGCCTTCTGAAGTCTGTTTAACAGGCTCTTCACGTGTTCTGAAGATCCACTGCTTTTAACTAGCAGATAGGAAGGCAGTATCTCCACCCTTCCAGAAACAGCCAGCAACTCCTAGAAGCGTAAAAAAAACGTATAATAGTGCTGCCAAGGCTTCGTTCTAAGAAATACCAGACACACTAGTAAAAGCCCCACTTCATGCTCACATCGCTTCTCCCAGTAGTTGATAAAGACCCTGACAGCACTGAGCCAGGAATTTTCTGGAGAACTGCCTTCCATCCAAGTGTGTTTCAAACTGTGTGTTTTTCAAGCTTGGTTTTTCATTTACTCTGTGTTTTGAAGGGAGATGAGAAGATGCAAACTCAAAGGAACGTCAGAATTACTCATTCCTAAATGACCTACAAAACCCCTTCTCTCTTCCACACATTCAAAGCCCAATCTCCTCTCATATGAAGGAGAAAGCAGCTTTGCATTCTTGACCTTGTGAGCTAACAATCACCTGGTCAGGTCTATAAGCCCAACACAACCTACTTCAAAGGCCTAATGTCGGTTCTATACTTACACGAATGGCTTTTCTCCAGTATGAATTAGGACGTGGCGACTCAGATGGTAGTCCCTGACGAAGGCCTTGTCACAGCCTTCAAAGTCACAAGCGAAAGGTCTCTAGCAGAAAGAAAAACACATCAATCCTGCCCTAGGTAGATAGTAACTCTGGTATTACTTAAAAGCCTAAAATGTCTAGACAGCAAAACCACTGACCCCCTCTCCAGAGATGGTCTCCACTCCAGAAGTGTGCTAAGCACCTGCAATAGCCAGGTAAGACCAGTTTCCCTGCATGAAGTCACACAACACAAATGCCACAACTTCTCACAGTCACTGCAGCCAATTTTTGTTGCAGGGATAGCACGTGAAATGCGCAGGCAGCCTTTCCAATTACGGCACACCATGCTAACCTGCTCCTAAGCAGTGCCAGACTTCCCTGCAACTCCCCCTTAAAGATCACTTAGGTATGAAGGCAGCCTGTCTGCACAGATCTCCACCACAGCATGATGTTACCATCCAAAGAAAGCCCAGGGCAGAGGAAGGAGCGGGTTCTGTCTCATCCTGGGCAAGCCCAGTGTCTGTGCTAAGAGAATGCCCGGCACAGCTACAGGAAAATGTGCCACACCTGAAAAAGCTCACAGGTGCCAGGGCAAAGCAGAGAAAACAGCTCACAGCCCCAATCACAACTACCATTCGGGGCCCAGGAGGTGGGAGGGGCCCCTAACGAGACCCATGGAGGCCACGAAATTGCCTCTTTCCCGGTTTGGGGCAGAGCCAGGCTTGGCAACAGAAGACCCTGGATTTCTTAAGCCAGGCCTACACACCTGCCATTGCTCTGTGCGCCTACTTTAATTTATGGGCCACCCCCTCCACCTGTGTTCATAGTCCCCAGTCTTCTGATCCTCTCCAGCATTTGAAAGCTGACTGCCTTCTCCTTGAACCTTCTCCTCTAGCTCTTTTGCTATTCCTCACTGGCCCAGAACTCCATTCTGAACCTAGAGGGAAAACCAATACACACTTCCAACAACCAATTCTGTGTATCTAACTGTGGCAAGCATACCACCATGGCATCCAGGAGGGAGGGACGGAGACCTCCACAAGACGACTAGGAGCAAAGACACTAGACAGGAAGACACAGGTGAGCTGCACTTCCGGGACAGAGCCACACAACCTCCCTCAGCTTGTCCCGGAGCAGGCTCTGTAGACATGTGTCAAACTAATCAGTGTGTGAGATTTGGGACAACAAAGGTAACTTCAATTTTCCAACCTGTATGAAGAAGCTGGCAGTGCCAATATCCAAAAACAGAATACGTAGGTCGAGTTGGACACACTGGTTCCATGGATCCCCAAATTTGGGGAATAGAATGGGCAAGAAGAAGAACTGGGAGCACAGCGTAAAGGATGTTATGAGTGAAGGCCGTGGCTGGGTGAGACTGCCAGGAGAGACCTGGGTCAGCTGTCTAAAGCAGAGGGCAGAAGGGGAGCCAGGGAAAGGGCCAATGAGGAAGAGCACAAGGGCTAGAGGAGACGGTCAAAGGAGGCGGTGGTGGGCCTTCAAACGCTGGAGATGGTAAGAATGCTTTACTCCGTCTCACGGAGGAGATGGCCCGCAGGTTAGGGTAGGTACAGGGAGGAAAGGCAGAGATGTGGGCCCTCACCTAAAAATTGAGGGCCTTCTGCAGACGCCAGCTCTGCCCCAAACTGGCAGATTCCTTGGCCACCATGAGTCTCGTTTCCCTCCCCTGCAAAGGTGACATCACATCACCTTATCTGACATCCTCCAAAGTCCTCCACTGCCCTCAAAATAAAATCCAAAAGCCTATTCTGAATTACACATGATCCCTCCCCGCCTACTTCTCAGACCTCACCGGTTAACGACCCCCGGGTCCACAGGTTTCAAGTTCTTTCTGCCCTGATTCAAATGTCTGCCCCGCTGGCTCCTTCTCACTCAGCTAACACGGGGAGGCCTTTCCCGATCACTCTTTACTGCATCCCATTCCTGCCTATTCCTTTGCCTGCCTGACCCACTAAAACATAAGGTCGGAGGTAGCAAAAAGCCTGGCCTGCCTTGTTCACTGCTACCTCCGGTATTGAGATGAAGAATGAACGGATCGGCCTGCATAACCCCCGGTACCTGTTAGTTTTTCTCTGCACTAAAGGGGAGCTGTGGGTGGGGAGGGGAGAATTGTCAAACCGTGCAGTATTTACGGATTACCGGCAGGGGTTTGACTGGCCCACAGGCATGATCAAAAGGGAAAGAGCTGCTCAGGAAGCTCCAACCCATGACAAGGATGTCGCAGTCCCTGCCCTGCACAAAGGTCCCAGAATTCTTGCCCTTTCCTCAGCTCTTATCCTAACCTAAGTCTCTGCAAAGCAGCCCCAGGGCCGGGCAGGACGCAGCCGCTGCCCGGGGGCGGCGCCCGCCTGGAGCCACGCCCCTCCGCGGCCCGTTACCTCCCCCGTGTGCTTGCACAGGTGCGCGTCCAGCTTCCAGGCCTTGTTGTAATTGGCGCTGCAGTTGGGGAAGGAGCAGATGAACCTCCTCCGGAGCGCGGGGGGCGGCGGGGGTTGTGCCGGGCCCTCGCCCGCAGCGACGAACGCGTCGGCGATGGTCAGAGATGACACCGCCTCCGCGACCGAGGTCGGAGGCTCCAGGGCGCCCGGGTGCCCGCGCCCCGGGACAGGCGTGCGGCCACGTGCCACGCCGCGCGCCGCTGTGGGCCAGCGCAGAGGACGGCACCGGGTGCACTTCCGGGAGTGCGGCCCGGCGCACGCTAGGCCCCGCCCCAGCGGACGCTAAGCCCCGCCCCCGAGCCGCGCCCGCGCATGCTCTGAAAGGCTCTGCTGAGGCGGCAGGGCTGCGCATGCGCCGGGAGGCCCGGCGGCGGTC
>PVJS01029608.1:0-24659 GCA_004027185.1 Glis glis
GTTCAATCCCGGTACCGAAAAAAAAAAAAAAAAGAAGAGCCCTCTACAAATTTTCGTTAATGATAGAATAAACGAATATGTAAAATGTAAGGCAATAATATTAATGCATTTTACAAAGTAGGTATATGTGAAATGATTTTTAGAAAAAAATTTCAAATAGAAAAGTATTACAACTAGAAAACAATGTTTGGTGCTTTAAATAGTAAAACCCAGGATACCTGAAAATCTAACTAAAATCAGTGGCTTCTTTTCACCACGAGTCATATAAAAGTATGACTCTGTAGATGCATTTTCCAACAACAAAAATGAGTTTTTTAGATTTGCCTATTCATTTTCTGATTTGATGCTGTGAGATAATTATTATCTCAATTTCACTATTGAAAATTCAGATATTTAGTGACTTGCTCAGGGACACAAAAATAATACTCAATAATCGAGATTCAAATTCAAGTCCTTAGCCGGGCGTGGTGACACACGCTTGTAATCCCAGTAATTGGGAGGCTGAGACAGGAGGATGGCAGGTTTGAGGCCAGCCTCAGCTACCTAGTGAGGCCCTCTGCAACTTATTGAGACCCTGTTTCAAAATAAAGACTAAAAAATAAAGCTGTGAATGTAGCTTGGAGGTAGAATGCCTCTGGGTTCAATCCCCAGTACCACACACACAAAAAAAAATGCAAGTCCTTTGGAATAAGCCCAGTGCCCTTGAGTCCACAGTATGATGTTAGCTTTAAGTAAAAGGCTTGGACCAAGTAAGCACATTTCAATTTCTTACTATCAAATTAGTTTCAGACCAGTGTGTTTTGCTGTGTTGAAGCACAAGCTTCAATAAAATTTACAATAAGTCAATAGCGGCTATGAAGTTAACCATGGGGCTCACTTTGGTGTTCATTTACCTTTAACATTTGCTTTAATTCAAACCACATTGAAAGGGAAAATATTATATGGTGGCAAAACTTTGCAATACTTAAGGTAAACAGGGATTAATGAAAAGTAATCATAGATACAGATAGATACATATATATATGCATGTGTGTATATATATATATATGTAGAGAGAGAATATATCATTATTTTTCCAAATACATAGACATTTTATATATCTACCTTTATATAACTATAACCATATGACTACATAACTATTGTGTTTATAAAATTATTTTTCCCAGTGATAATAAGCATTACCAAAATATGAAATCTGTACCCCTGGTAAAACTATTAAAATAACCCCTTTAGCCTCCCTTAACTACAAAACAAACACACCAGCAGTAGAGACGGGCCCCCCGCTTGTGCAACTGTCTCCTAAGAGGAATGAGTGCTAGTGAGAGGACAGCTGCTTCTGCATAGCAGGCTCCTGTGTCTGTGGAAACTTTGCAAAACAAACAGTTTAGACTTTTTTGACCTGACCTGGATATGGAAGTGCTTGAATTTATGTCAAATTTTGAAATGTGTAAGTGTAAGAATACAAATGTATTTTAGGGATTATTATGAATAATTTATTCAGTCCTGGAATTATCTTACAATTAGATTAAGTAGTACGAGTTAGTTGGATTTAAAAAAAAGCTTGCCTCTCTACAGTTCATTTCTACTTTAACAACATTCAGCTATTTCTATAAAGTAGTTGTTTTGAGAACAGTACAAGCTTCTCCATTTTCTTTGCTAGCAAATGAAACTGGTAGAACTTATATGTAGATAAGGAGACCAGTAAATTTCTTCTGATTGTAGATAACTGGAAATAATCTCCTAAAATAGGACTACCTCAGTACAGAGAGGCTTAATTTAACCAAAGAAAGAAAAAGTGAGGAATTTAAGACTGCGTAAGAGGTAGTAAACACAGGACATTAAATATAGTCTGAGTTTCAATATACAAGAAAAATTACTGATTCGACTTTAAATATAGGTAACAATTCGTAAGCAAGTTTGTCATACATAGTAATTTGAGCTTGGAATTATAGTTTACATAAACTGAGTTTCACTAACAGAAGAAACTTCTAAGTATTAACCAAAGTTTAAAATTATTTTTTCTAAAATACACCACTACACATTAGTTATATCAATAGATGTTTAAAATGATTTAGTGACTACTAAATAAGTATTTCATTCACTATATTCTTATTACATGTTTTCCTATAAGCAATTTATGAGGTCATAATTTAATAGAAGCTCTTGAGTTTAAAAAATTCGCTGGATTAACCAATGTTTTTCATTCCATCTTTAAAATATTCTTAATAATGCTATGACATTTTGAATTCTAATAGATAGTAGACTAGTCTTTAATAAGCTTATACACAAACTCCTGCATGTTTGTGATAATATTTGGTCCTCATAATATCAAAATAGCTGGACCCACTATAGTAATTATCCCTTTGTAAATCTGTAACTGCCACCTCAGCAGCAGCCAGCTCTTCCTATCTTCTGCATAATTTTCACTAACAACAGCCACAAATAATAAATAATAACATCAAAGATAAAACAAAAATGCTTTATGAAGGTTATTGTAGAGACTTCTGGTCAAGCACTAATTTCCCTAACATGACCATATCATCCTCACCAAGATCACAATATCTACTAGAATAACTTGCGCAAAGTACACACATTTTATTAACACATATGTTACTCCAATTTGAGTGCAAAACTGTAATTGGGATGACTCTTGACTTTCACGTTGATGATATGTGTTACCAATTGAAAGCTTGCATTCCCCACAGATTTGTATGTTGAAGCCCTAAGGAAAGTAACCATGTATAAGCCAGGAAGACGACCTTCACAAGAAATGACCACGCCGGCACCTTGAACTTGGACTTCCGAGTCTCCAGACTTCTAATGCATAAATTTCTACTGCTTAAACTACCCCATGTATGATATTTTGCTATGGCAGCCTGAGCTAAGATGATATGTAAACGTATAATGTAACACTATTAAGAACTATATTTCTAATAAAAGCTTGCCTTTTATTTTATTTTTATGGCTTTTTTTTGGTGGTACTGGGGATTGAACTCAGGGGCACTCTTCCTACAAACTATATCCCTAGACCTTTTCATGTTTTGTTTTTAAACAGGGTCTCGCTAGATTGCTGAGAGTCTCACTACATTGCTTAGGCTATCCTCAAACCTTTGATCCTCCTGTCTCAGCCTCCGAAGTACTGGGATTATAGGCATGCTTTTATGGCTTTTTACACTCAAGATCTTGAATTCTTAAAGCACATAATATAAAAACTATTTTCCTATACAAAAAGTTGAATCTTCAAAGATAAGTAATGATAAAAGACCTTGTGAAAGATAGTTTTAGAGTCACAGAAAACAAGTCCTTCTTAAGTAAGCTTAGGACTGGTGTTCACCCACAGGAAACAACAGACCTTATCCAAAATGCCTAGGACTGTAAGTGTTTCAGATTTCAGACATTTTTGGATTTTGAAATATTTGTGTATACATGATGAGATATCTTAGAAATGGAACCCATGTCTCAACATGAAATTTATTTGTTTCACATATCCTGAAAATAATTGGTAACAGTATTTTTAATAATCATGTACATGAAACAAATTTTCATTAAAGAACTATTTTTCAAAATCATTTACTGGAACCTTCATTAGGATGTCTACAGATGCAAAAGGAAGGTTTGTTGTTTCACTGTCTAAAAGCTATGGCAGTAGTCTTAATGAGAAGCCGACTGCGCTCTGGGAAAAATTTAGGACTACAGAAAGGCATTGTTTTTATGATTTCCAACAAAGCTTCATGTGAAAACACACACACACACACTGCACTTCAATCTATTTTCAATTCATCTGAGTCATCTTTTTATAAAGAATTTGAATACCTTCATAAGCGGAAATGTTTTCCACATTTTTATTATTTCTTGGCACAACTTTTAATAAGCTGAAAAACTCAATTCCTTTCTTTCCCTATAAACTATTCTTGTTCCAAAATTCCTAACAGGAATGCATTTTAAATTTTTCATGGAAATTCTTATAAAAGATTTGACAGAAAAGGAAGCAGTATAAGGCAGTGGAAATGAGTACATATTTTTAATTGGAGAGTAAAGAATTTGTCTTCCATTTCTGTTGTGTATCAAATATGTGAAACTCTGCATTAGAAAATTTATCATAAAATAACAGTCCCTGAGTCACTATGGTGAATGAATAGAGCACACAGCATAGGGAAAGTGCTCAGGAAACATTAGCTAGTCTCTATCTTCTTCCTCTATTATAATTATCATGGCTAGTATAATTGCTATGACTTCTCAAAACTGTCATCCATTGCTACCACAGCTTCCCATAGTAATAATAATGGTAACTATGACTTCTGGTGGTATGTTCATCCTGATAGTTCAACATGGTAACTTCACCTCTCTGGAATTCATAATTACACAAAACTCACTCAAAAATTTGGGTGACATTTTGTCACAGGCGCTGTATAAGGACTTCTAAAGCATATTCAGGTTCAATATATCTTACACAAAATGTATGCGGCCAGAAGTGTTTGGGATTTCAGATGTATTTGGGTCTTTTAATATTTGCACATACATAATTAGACATCTTGGAAATGGGTCTCAAGTCTAAACATGAAATTCGTTTACATTTCATTTTTACCTTAACACATAGCTTGAAGGTAATTTCAAACAAGTTTTCTTAAATGATTTTGTGCATAAAACAAATTCCCATAGCATGAGATTTCCCATTTGTAGTGTCATGTCAGCCCTTGAAAAGTTTTAGATTTTAAGTTTCTAGGTTGCAAACACTCAACCTGTATAATATAATATTTATTACTACAAAAAATATATGCTGTTATTATGTCTGAAGTTTTCTTTAAAATACTATAGCAAATGCAGTAAATTATTATGTGTGGTTTACTTAGATTAAGCTATACTTTAGATGCTACTGCATTCTATGAAAAAAAATAAAACACACTAATACAGGGGTGTCATTCTCATTACAAAGCCTACTTTCCTGGCATGGCTATTCAAAGTCTGGTATCTGAATCTCCATCAACAAACAACTTTTGAAGATTAGAATACTTAATGTCAGAAAGTATTTCACTGATGAAAACAATGGCCTCTAGGTGACATGGTGAATGGCAGAAATGAGCTCACACATGAAATAGGGACTATTCAAGGTAAGTGGATCATGAAGATATTTTAGCAATACTCCTATCCTTGCATACAGCAAGTACAATAATCAGAGAAGGCTGTGGCTTCTCCTCTTGAGATGATGGGTTTGGTTAACTCTTTAAGCAAATGTAGGCCCAGATGTGAACAATAGAAGACTCTGACTGCCTGACACTGACGATAAAAGTGAGAGATTCCTGTCTTTGCAATTTTGATATTTGTCTCAACTGAAGCTTTCATGTAAGGTGGCGGTCACAATGTCTCAAAGGACATAAGAGCTAAAACTTCCTTGAGCCTACAGAACAAACTACAGGCACAGTTTTTGTGTTTTCTCCCTAATAAATGTTTAACAAATTCTTATATATAAGGCAGAATTTGTTTTAAAACACGTTTACATTGAAGTTTGGGAGACGGTGTTAGCTTTCTGCTGCTGTGACAAAATATCTAAGACAATTCATAAGGAGGAAAGGTTTCTTTGGGTACATGGTTTCAGAGGTTTACATCCATGATTGCTTGGCCCCATTGCTTTGGACCTGTGGTGGCATCATGGCAAGCAGAGAAAGTCTGTTCACCTCATTACAGCCAGGAAGCAAAGAGACAGAGCAAGAGCAAGGAAAAGGGCCAAGGTCCCAATATTCCCTTCAAGGGCACACTCCAAATGATCTAACTTCATCCTATGGGGTCCTACCTTCTAGAATTAGAATACTTCCCAATAGTACCATAGGCTGACCACCAAGCCTTTAACATACAGGATTTGGGGGGACAAATTATAGCAGGGGAAAAGTGAAAAACCTTCACTAATCTCAACATTAACTACCTAACAACACTGAAGAATTATCATTCCTAACATACACATACACCACAACACATGCACACATACGCGTGCTCATATTGGTCTGGAAATGTGGCACAGTGGTAGAACACTGGCCTAGCATGTGCAAGGCTCTGGGTTCAATCACTACCACCACCAAAAAAAAAAAAAGACCTAAAAGACAATAGGAGCTAACAGCACCCCCCATACCCACACGCACCATGGAAGCCCAGCTGTACTCACACGCCAGTGCTGTTTTTGGCAAGATGTTATAAAATGGAATATTTGTTAATAAACAATAGAGAAACTGATGTTTCAATTAACATAGAGGAATGATGCAACAACAATTATAATACTTCAAAATTATCTACATTCTCAGCACAACTTAACAGTTATGATTTTTTAAATGCATGTGAAATTTATTCCAAAGTGATGACATTAGTCTCCACAGTTGGATCTTATTGAAGTATGTTTGGTTTTATTGATAATAATCTATGAACTTATAATCATTTGAACTTGTAGATACAGGTCCAAAATATCATCAGTGTTGGGACAACAAGATAATCAACTTTTCACAACCATCAACCGTGACATTTGAGATAAAATATGTAGAGCTTCGCTAGAAGTATTAAATTTGTTGGTTTAGACATGGGAGATTTGTTTTCCAACTTCCATTCTTCCAGAAAGAAGATATAGATGAACAAGTTTGGCACTCTGTTTTTAACTGCTAAAGATGGACAGTGGGTACGAGTTCACTGAGGTCCTTACTTTTCTTCTGTATATACCATAATTTACCCCCTTTGCTATTAAAGAAGCCTTCTTCATGCTCTCTCTTCTTCTATTCTTGACCTACCACCATCTGTCTTTATGCCAGTGGGAATCCTTTTTAAAACACACAGTTTTCCAAATGGAAGGGTATGACTCTTTACTTTATAAAGTCAAAACTATATTTTTTATGCAGTAAAATAGAAAATATCACAGTGCTTTGTTATAATAAAGTTTTTTTTCATAAAACTTAAAGTGTGTGTGTGTGTGTGTGTATGTGTGTATAAGTAAACTGAGTCAGTATGTAAAAGATTTCTAACTTTGGTTCTCAGTCAAAACAGTTGTCTGAAGGCCTCTACTTCAAATATAAACTATATTATGCTTAAAACTATCCAATGGCTTCCTATTGCAATTAATATAAAATCTAAACTTCACACCATGGGCTCTAAAGTTACTGATAATGTGGTCCCTGCCAACTTCCCTAACCTCGCCTCCAAGCCTCCCAATGTTTATATTACCTTCCCAGAATTTGAGACATCTTATTTCAGTATATATTCACTCTATCAGCCCTAGCTAGGGGGGGGAAAAGCACTAACTTGTAATTATATTCAAATAAGACACAAGTTTTCTTTATTAAACTTAGACACATGCATTAATTAATTTATCCTCATTCATTCATTCACACATTAATCCAACAAGTGTTTAAGTGCCTAATACATAACAAACACTGCTGTAGATGGGAAGTATACAACACCGGAATGAAAACATACAAAATTGCATCTTCATAAAGCTTTCACACTAGTTGATGGGGTCAGACAAAAAGCAACAAAATAAAAAACAATTTAATGTGCTAGATGATATTCATTGCTATCCAGTAAAATAAAGCAAATACAGAGTGTGTCTGGTGGATTGGTGCAAAACAGGTAGTTAGGAAAAGCTTCATGAAAAATATATTTTGGAAAAGACCTGAAGGAGATATGGGAGTCAGTCATGCATTTTAGGAAAAGGAGAAAGAAAGTGCAAAGGCCCTAAGGTAGATTTATGTCTGGTGTAAGTCTTAAGTCTTAAAAGGCTCACTTGGGTGCTGTGCAGAATAAACCACATGCAGATGAGTTTGGAGGCTACAGCAATCATGTTGTTGGAGAGGAAGCCCAGGACCTGGGATTGGTAGTTGCAATGGATTAAATTCTGTTATATTTTGGGGATGGAACCAACAGGATTGCTAAAGGACTAGATGTCTGCAGATAAAGGGAAAGGTCCAGGTAGGACATAAAAGTGTGTGGATCTTCAGTATAAAGGTAGCATTTAAAGCTCAGAGACAGAATGTGATCATGAAGGGAGGATACAATGTTAGAAGACTGAAGAAATGGGGAGGACTATGCAATAGATATGGAAGAGTGTGAAGGTTGCAACTCATATGCTATTTAAGCAAGAATAATACTAAAGCAGCCTTGTGTTATTGACTTTTACACCAAGTGATGTGTGCATTTATGAATATATCATTTTTTAATCTATGTTGTATAATTATAATGCATCAATATGTGTATTAAAAATATAAAAATGAAATATATAATATATATGAATATATATGAAATATATGATAAATAAAATATAATCATCCTAATGAGAAAACTGAGGTTTCTGATTAAATTGACTAAAAAAGTCATATAACTTATTATGGCAGAGCCCAAATTTGAATAGGGTACAAATGATTCTCTGACCTATTCTTTGACCTGTATAATCTGCCTCTCTTCATAATATTTAAACAATAAGATATCATAGAGAAAAAATTCTCTAATGTAGAGTAGGAAATATTAAAAATTGAATGGATGCAAAGTTATGACCAGGTCAGAAATTATAGATTTGCCACAAAGCAAAGAAGCCCCAGTAAAAGCAAAGAAGGAGGCTCTAGGATCAGAATTCTTGAGTTCAGGTTTTCACTTTGCCACTAATAGGTATGCGATTTAGAGTAAGTTATTTCCACACTTTGTGTTTTAGTTTCATGATCTCTAAAATGGGCCTAACAAGAGTTACCTATGCATAGAGTTGAAGGAATTAAATAAAATAATCTGTGAAAAATGCTAACAGTGCTTGGCATAATGTATAATAAGGGACAGCATGTATTATTATCACAAGACGTTGTGCTAAATCTAGGTAAATGCCTTGCCCTTTGCAGTATGTACTATTAAATAGAAAAGCTACAAAATGAAAGAGGAGGATATGAAGAGGCATGCATAACCACCATTTACTGTGAATACACCACTGTAATTCTTCATTTTAAGTGTATAATTTACAAATTTTAAATCTTATAAGGTAGAAAAGGAAAGGGTTGAATGCATCAGTTTTATTTTGAGGAAAATATTAAAAATAGACTAATCTTACCTTTCCCTAAAAACCTTATAAAGTAAAATACATGTTTTATATACACGTAAAGAGAAAATGAAAGCATATAAAAATAAACTAAGATGAAACTAGAAAAATGCAAGGTATTGAATAAATAGCACGATTGGAAATTCATATGAATTTAAATAATTTAAATATCAGTGTCATAAAATGTTAAACAAAGTTGCAGAGAAAAATGTTATAAAAAACAATGGAGTATTTTGCTCTCACTTACTGTCAAGCAACTAGTATTCTCTGAAGTCCTAGGGCCCCCTGGCAGAACTGTCACATTCTTTTCTGACCCTTTTGATCATGCACTGCAAGTATTTGCTAAACTATTTCATCAGCAACCATGAGCTCCTTAAGGCAGGGGCTAGATCTTCAGCTTTATGATACCTGTTGTTTCAGTCAGCATTCTCACTGCTATACTCCAAACCACCTGACCACCACCACTTAGAGGAAAGAAGATTTGTTTGCTCATAGTTCTGGAGATTTCAGGGAAATCAGAGAATCCATGTTAGGCCAGGTGAAGTCTGCAGAGCTCAGGGCATGGTGCAGGGAGCAGAGAGAGAGAGCCTGTGCAAGGGCTCTGTTCTCACATCATGGAGGCCAGAAGTGAGAGAGAGAGAGAGAGAGACAGAGACAGAGAGAGAGATCGCGCACAAGGGGAGGAGGAACCATATGTAATCCCCAAAGTCACAGCCCCAGGGACCCCTCCTCAGCAGTCAAGCCCTGCCTCCAACATGGACACCTTATCTCCATGAGTTCTATGGGGGCATTCTAATTCTAAACCATAACACCTATGCCAACAAATATTTTTAAATGTAATTTGGTTACATGTCATTATTAAAAAAATACTTCTATTTTCATAAGATACACAACTGAAGCAAACAGGGCAACCTCTCCTGCCTCATAAGTGAAACTCGTGCTCTGGGCCTGTTACAGTGTGAAGTTCAGACCCAGATCCTGCAATCAGGCTGCAGTATGCAAACCCTCCACTGGCCACTGGCTAGCTATGTGACCTAGGACAAATGATTGCCCTAGAACAGCTAACTGGGCATATTTGCCAGATAAAGTTGATAGGAAGATAAAAAGAAATAAATTAATATAAAAATTAATGTAGTATGTTAAATTATTAAATTAATAAAATAAATTAGGAGATGCACTTAATTCAGTTACACAGAAACTACTTAACACATATATATGCATGTATGTATATATATCTTATATATATATGATTGTTCTATAAAAATGATAATAATCAAGAAACTGCACAAACAAGAATTCCCAAATATCTGAAAACTATAATTTTGGGTTTACAAGGTTTCTAACAATAACATTTAAATAAAAATACATTTGATACTCTGGGAAATTATTTTTTATTGATGACGTCAACCTAAATGGAGTAACAAAGGGACTCCCCCTAAAACAAAGAGCTTAGTGGGGAATAAATAGCAAGGGATTACAATCTCCCATACATATGCTTTGGTGAACCAGCGGTCCATCCTAGGGGTTTGGAGAAAGAGAAAGGTGTTAAAGGCAAAGAGGGGAAGTCCACATAAGCTGTTTGCAAATAAAGTTCATTGGCTACAGGAGCTCAATGCAAGACTTGGTGATGACTCATTAGTAACACCAGCAGTTGCTGGGGAGATGTCTTTATAGAAGTGACTTATCTGGAAATTTTGAAGTTTCAGAGAGTACTTGTAATAGTTCTTATCATAGGCATACAAGCATAAAGGCATACAGGATGCCCCTCCTGCATGGCATCCTGGCTCCATTTTGTTTGGATTTGACTGAAGTGATCCCATTTTGGTACTGACAATTTTCATAATATTAATTCTACCTGGAAATTGTGAAACATGAATAAGATGGTTTATTGATCTGTGTAAGCTTTCCTCTGGCTGATTAATGCTAATTCTAATTATCTGTACACTTTTTCAAGCCCACAAAACTCTACATTCAAAGTAGAGGTAAAAAAAAAATTATGTAATTCTCCTTTGGGGAAAAAAATATCTACACCAAATTCTAGCCAAAGATTAAAATTATTTAAATCTAGAATTAAAAGGAAAATCTTTCCTACTTCTGGAGCACATGAAAGATGTAACACAAAAAGCTCAAAAAGACTAAAGGATAAGCCAATCCCTTCAATTATATCAAGCAATCAATCATTTCTCCCAAAGCAGTTTCCTCTCCGAATTCCTAAGCTGAACACAGCCTCAGGGGCTGTGGTACCTGCACTTGACCAGGGAAGAGGGGCGGCACGGGTCAAGAATTATTTGCAGTCTATGCTTTCATGCTCTTTGATTGTTGGTCTATAAACAATCAAGTTGTCCACTCCAAGTAATCGGTGTTCAAGTAAATGAATTAGAAACACTTTCCTTCTCTAAAAATGTCCTTATGTTCTCATTCGCATTATATACCAGTGTACAGAAGTATAGTAAAATGTCGCTCAGAATTTCTCTTGGTCATGAGACAATTTTCCTTGACAATTGAGGGAGAATCTAATGATATACTATCTGTATTACTTCAGCCCTTTCTACAAAATCAGAGTTTTTTTATATTGACTATATTAAATATATTAAAAAGACTATATTAAAAAGACAAATTAACAATTTAGTTATCATTACTTTCAATTTTAATGTTGAAGATACAACTAAAATATGATTGTAAAATGTGTGTGCTGTCACCGTTTACTAAAATATATGCTAAAATAGTAATTCCTGCCCAATAAACTCTTTCAATATGCTATTTTCAGGGGCAGGGGTGCAGCTCAGTAGTAAAATGGTTTGCCTAGCATGCATGAAGCCCTGGGTTCAATCCCCAGTACTGAAAAATAATATGCTGTTTTCAAGTTGATTTTCAAGTTGATAATATTTCTTTGGAAATTAAAGGTTGAGTATAGAGATTTCTTATTTACGCTTTTATTTATTTTTGCTATACTTTTATTGGTGCATTGTAACCATACATCATATTGAGGCTGAGTGTGATAGAACCATACATGTACACAGCACCGGTGCATTTCTCTCTGGATCCCACCCAGCTCCCTTCCCCTCCTCATTCGTGATATTGAAATTGGTATTGATAGCTTCAGGAATGTACAAAGGATTGTTTGAACTGATTCCTTCATCAATTCTCCTCCCTTCCCTCCCCAAATTCCCTTCCAGCATTCTATTGGTATCTCTCATTATTATTTTAAGTCTCTTTTTCTCCCTGTTTCTTTCCAGCTTCCACTTATGAGAGAAAACATATGACTCTTCAATTTCTGAGACTAGCTAATCTCATTTAGCATAATACTCTCTAGTACCATCCATTTTCCTGCAAATAACACAATTTTATTCTATATGGCTGAGAGAATTCCATTGTATGTATACAATACAACCACAGTTTTGTGACCCATTCATCTGTTGATGGATACCTAGGCTGGTTCCCTAATTTGGCTATTGTGAATTGTACTGCTATAAATATGAATATACATGTATCACTATAGTATTATGACTTCAATTTTGCTTTTAATTAAAAAACTCCAGTAGCTCTTTTATGTGTGTATAGGCAAATATTTATCATATAAATCATATTGAGTAACTATATTCCTCACGAGATTATGGGCAATTTTAGGAGTTATGAGAGCATAGCCAAATAAGCCATGCTATGAAGCATAGCTCTTCATGAAACAGGGACAGTCAATAGCTCATCATTTCTACAACTTTTCCTCCATGTAATAACTGCAGTATCTAATTAGAAAATTATACAGAAAAAGCATACTTAATGAATTTCTTTCTTAACATAGCTCTACATGGCTTTTGGTTTTGTTTTGAGTTGTTTAATTCCACTAATTCTTTTCAAAAGGCTTGATAAGATCATTGGTCCTGTATATGCTCATAATCATGAAAACAGAATGTCAAGAGCAAACAATTTTGCCTAATTAAAAAAATTCGAAGGAATACTTAGTCTCTTTTTGGAATAAAACTGCTCCTTTCCAAACTGGAATCTGTATGTTTAACCATATTAGGTAATAAGGAGAAAATTTTACAGCACTAATGGCATTTTTAGGAGATTAGCTAGCAAGCTTTTCAGTTTTGATGTTATTGATACATAGAGTAACTATTATATAAGCTTCATACAAATTTTATATCATTCACATTGTTATAAACAACTGAAGATGGAATAAGTAAAGGAAGAGATACAATTTTGATATGATTAAAGGTGTATTTATCAAAATCCACAGCTGGGTTATATATGCTACATTCAAATTTGGGTGCAATATTATATTGAAACTATTTCATTTATATAACCTCTAACTTCATAATGTTTAAAATATATATAACATTTGCATCAAAATGATCATTTCAAATATTATCTCATTTAAAAATACAAAATTTGTCTAAAGACAGTTTTTTTCCTCATTGGCTTATTTCCTAAAATTGATTGGGTCAAATTATATATGGAACCAAATCAACCATATTGTAAAGTTAACCAGAAATATTGACCAACCAGAGAAGATTAAAATAATTAATGTTATTATAGTGAAAACAAAAACAAAATTCTCAAAACACTGAAATGTAGTGTTGGACTCTTAAATTTATAAAATTTATTTTACAGAAATCAAAAATACTAGAAATCTTTTCAAAAGCCAAAGTAGATATACATACCTTGCTACATGTACTTGAAATCACAAAGTCCTAGATATATTTCAGCACAATTCAAATGTGGAAACAGAACACCCAAGATAAGTCAGGGAGTTAAGGGACTTGAATCTAATGCCCTTAGCACATAGCTGTGCCTAACTTTTAGCAAGTGTTCAATACATGCCCATCCCTTTTCCTATAATCTGGATAATTGCCTTCATCATTACCCATACTGAATGAAGTACCTCCGGCTCTCATTTCTCATCTCAAGAACAATCACTTTTATATCAGATAGGACAAATATCTCCATAGGACAAATATCTCCAAAGCAATGATTTCCTTGATAATGAATAAAACTTACTGATAAATAATGGCTATCAAATTGTAAGACTTTCAAAGCAATATTTTTCTGATAAGCAATTAAAACTGCACATATCAAAAGAAAGTTCATATATTTGATCTCTCACCCTATCACAAGAAGATATTTGTAAATAACACACATGGACTCTGTCTTACTATATGGAAATATGTATAAATATTTAGGAAAATACAGTACTTTAACTCAAGCTCATATTTCCTTTTCTGTTTTGAAATAGCAACCACTAGGCAAATGAGAAAGTGAATGTGTAAATACTTTGTAAATGGTGAAGCGATATGTTTTACTTGTTATTACTAGTCTTTGTTAAGCCTCTTAAAGTAAGGGTACCAGAACACACCTTATCAGAGTGTGTAGGGCAGGGGTTGGGGGCAGAGCTGGTTGTGGTGGTGGTGGAGGGATGGCTAGGCTAGAGTGGGGCTAGTTGATAGGGAAGTCAGGTGAAGCCCCAAGACATTAAGAACAGTGGCCTAGGCCACCAGGTGAAGCCGAGTCCAAGGAGCAGATCAAAGTCCATTGCCACAAAAGGCAAAATAGAGGAAGAGACAGGCCTAAAGCTCAAAGATGGCACAGGGCAGGGACAAAATCAAACTGTATGGGTAAGTAGGGAATGAGAACCAGTAAGAGATCTACAGTAAAAGAAAGGTCACAGATCCATCCTGGTAAAGTCATTTGAGAAGGCATATGCAGGAACCATATCTGTTAATGTATATAGAATGCTATTCTGATGGACTTCTTCACAATCAGGCTTTTGTTACGTTGGCCTCAAGTCACAGTCTTCTTAAAAGAAGCCCACCCCTCCATTTACCAAGACATCTGCACACATTTTAGTATTGTCCAGATGGCATTTCAAAGAAGACCAAATTATTCACCACGTTCAGAGCAGAAACCAACAAAATTTAATAAATCCGATAGGTCAAAATGGCCATTGATCCCTATATTTTCATGTTTTTGGCAACTTTTCACTTGTCTATCATGCATAAAATAAATTAAATACAAATTCATTCTATCAAAATCATAACAATCCATAAGACTAATATAGACGATAATATACACAATATAGAAGTATTAGGATAATGCACAACTAAGAGTCAAATGTGCCCCATCATAAAGAAACGTGAGCATCAAAATATTGGGGAATTTTCACTGTTCACATAAATCAGTATGCTGTTAGTACATGTCAAGCTATTTCACAATTGTGGTATGTTAAATAAAAATTTCAGAAATCCCAAATTCTCTTGTCAATATCTGTTCCCCTCAGCCAGGCCCAGATATAAAAACACTAAAGAATTAGAGTACAAGATAAATTCAACATATGTCTTAAATCAAGCTCAGTTAAGCCCAGAAAAATATTAAGAACCACATATATTACACCAAGTCCCTTAAACTGGACAATAGTAGTATACCCACTCATCTATCTCCACACCTGGGTAATGAATGAACAAAACCTAGATGCTTTCTATAAAGCAGGCTTTCACTGACCTATCATTCACCTTCTGATCTGAATCTGTGATTCATTCCCTCAGATGGATCCATAAAATAATCCTGAAATCCAACCCACTTGGCTGGACCCTGAAAATGTGTCTAGTGATATGTGCATGTATGTTTGTACCACTTTGAATCTCACTATGATACATAATTATATTGCACAAAGTATACAAATAGATAAATAAATGTATCTAGGCTTTGTGAAGCCCTTCTGGACCTGACCTGTCCTTTTACTCTGCTTACCTACAGGCTACACTTCATCTTTAGATTCATAAAAGCCCTGGTCCAAAATGGTTCCATGATTCCACCTATCTGAAAAGTCCACCTAAGAACAAATTCACAGGCATGGGCACCAATCTAGACTGGTCACAATTTTAACATATTTTCTGTCATTTTATAATCTGGATCTGGGGATCAGCCCTATTGTCAGTTAAGTTGTCCCTAAGTTAGTGCCTTCTCCATCAGTCCCTTAGAGTCCCACCATGTTTCCAAGGACCATTCAAGATATTTTTTAGACAATTCAGTAGTGGTAGACCAAATCCTGCCTTATAATTAATCCTGAATTGGACTATGAGAATACATGTTACAAAAGTAAACAGGTTGAAAAAAATTTATTCAGTCACTTGGGGAAACTGCTGAAAAATCAAATTTCAATAGATGCTATCCATTCCACACTATTTCACTTGTTGAATGGTAAGCTTTTTTTCCCCTTTAAGTGGTAGTTGGCTTAAAGCCACGATCCCCATTAGCTACATAGTTGGTGAGAAACAGTGGAAATTTTTTGTCCTGCTTATCTAGAAATCCTGCTCTCCCCTAGCTATTCATGTGTGAGTCAACGTTTTTTTTTAATTCAACTCTTGCAAAAGTCCTTTGTTCCAATGATAGCAAAGAATTTTCTAAATTCTGTTCAATGTTACACCTTCACACTAGAACTTATTAGGTTATTTTTAATCTGGAAATCCATAAAGCTAAATCCAGTTGGAATTTAAAATGTTAAAGTGAACTTCATAAAGGGCTCCACTGTAAATGTTTCATTCACATCTCTAATTAGTTCACAAAATAAAGTAGAAACAATAATGGCTTTGGTCAAAATATGACATGCATATAAAAATCCTCACTTTTAGCCTGGCGTGGTGGCACACATGTAATCCCAGTACTTGGGAGGCTGAGACAGAAGGATCTGGGTTCACTGCTAGCCTCAGCTAGACCCTGTTTCAAAGTAAAAAGTGAAAAGGGCTGGGGGTATAGCTCAGAGGTAGAATACCCCTGGGTTCAATCCACAGTACCGCCCCCAAAAAAAATCCTCACTTTTCCACTTACGTGTGTGTGTGTGTGTGCGTGTGTGTTTTACTGGAGATTAGGGGCATTCTACCTCAGAGCCATACCCCCAGCCCTTTTCACTTTTTATTTTGAAACAGGGTCTCACTAGGTTGCTGAGAGTCTTGCTAAATGCTGAGGCTGGTTTCAAACCTGCAATCCTCCTGTCTCAGCCTCCCAAGTAGTGAGAATATAGGCGTGCACTACTATACACGGCTTCCGCTTAATTTTTTTTTTTTTTTTTTGGTGCTGGAGATTCAACCCAGGGGCATTCTACCTCTGAGCTACATACAGCCCCCACACTTTTTTTTTTTAATTTTGAGACAAGTTCTCACTAAGTTGATGAAGGCCTTGCTAAGTTTCAGAGGCTGGCCTCAAACCTGTGGTCCTCCTGTCTTAGCCTCCCAAGTACTGGGATTAAAGGTATGTACCACCATGCCTGGCTTCCATTTACCTTTATAATTTAAATTACCATATAGGTTAAATTCATTCACATATCTGTCCAATCGTTTATTTACTCCATTAACATTTAACAGATACCTACTATGTTCCAGGTACTTTGTAGAAACTTGAAAATAAAGCAGGACTGACTGACTGACTGACTAAATGAATGAATGAATGAATGAATAGAAAAAACTGCTTTTGTAGTATTTTCATTTGTCTAGAGTAAAAAAAACAATAATTACGTGAACAAATAAAATATATGGCATGCCAGATGGTAATAAGTGCTATAAGAAAAATGCAGCAAGAAAGGAGGTTGGAGAAGGCCAGGATGGGGGCAGTGATGGATCCTGCTGAGGCTTTGCAGACTGGCGAGAAGGAAGTCTGCATGGATGCGGGAGATGAGGCTTTCGGGAGTAGATGTGTGCAGCCCCAGGACAGACTGCTGGAGAACACAGAAGAGAAGAGCGAGGAAAGGAACTTGAAGCTGAGGTCAGAGGGAGTGGTGAAACTTAGGATATTAAGCCCCAAACGCCTATAAAGACTTTGGTTTTTTACTGTGAGTCATACAGGAAGCCACAAGAAGATGAGAGCAAAAGAGTGGCATGACTGATGGAAGTTTTCAAAAGAATCCCTCTGGCTGCAGTGTGAAGAAGGAGTGCAGAATGGAAGCGCACACACAGGAAGACCATGTCCAGCCTGTGTCACCCCTCAGACTAAAGTGAGAGGGGCTGGAAAAAGGTGTCAAGCGTGGATGTACTTTGAAGATACAGCCATCTCAGTTTGCTCATGGACTAGATTTTAAATGGAAGTTACACCAGGCATGTTGGCGCATGCTTGTAATCCCAGTACTTGGGAGGCTGACACAGGAGGATCACAGGTTCGCGGCCAGCCTCAGCTACTTAATGAGAACCTCCGCAACCTAGTGAGACCCTGATTCAAAATAAAGAATTAAAAATAGGGCTGGGGATGTATCTCAGATATAGAATGCCCCTGGGTTCAATCCCCAATACTGCCAAATAAATAAACAAATAAATGGAAGTTACTTATCCTAGTGATGAAAACTTAGAAAATGATAAAGTCTCTCAGTCCTCCTACATTTATCCTTACTGTGGCGCACACCTGGATGGCAACCCTGGATTTGAAGACCCTGAACACATATTTTAAGAGGTCTTCCACTCTTCCAAGGAAGAGTCTGTAACATGAAGCACCGAGTAAACACAGCCACCAAATGCCTAGGCTACCTGCAGGAACCACTTTATGGAAGAGTGAAGAAAGGAGTCAGGATGACCTTGACAACAGTCTGGGTCAAGCATGCCCACGCCCTTTCAAATGGCACAAGCTGTGGGTAAAAAAATATATATGTTTAAAGGGGTGAAGGCAGAAGAAGAGCCATTCTTAAATCCAGAGGAGTGGTCCAATATCTATTTGCAAAGAATGGGACATGGACTTATACAATTTTCTGCTTCACTTTTAAATTCTGTCTTTCGGTCTATAACCACAATCCCTCCAGTAAACAGAAAGGGTGTGGAGTGAACTTTGGCCCACACTTGAACACACTAAGCTGATATACAGTCTTAGGATGGAAATCATTTCTTTTTAACCCTTTTAATGGATACGACAACTTCTAATGTTTTGACTTAGCCTCCTCTCTTAAGTCTTTTTCCCATCTCAACTTTCATCAACCGGTTGATAAATTCTAACAATTCCAGGACCAGAGTTCCACACTTCACTATGGTTTTAGCAACTACTTCACACACCTCTGTAATCCATCCTTGGCCTCTGGCCTTGATGATTCAACATCACGTTATTAACCGCCCCTGCCTTGTAAGCAAGGTCCTTCACAGCCCCAAAGTCAACTTCCTCCTGGTTCTTCTCCACTTTACCTATGAACAGTTACCTGGGCCCTGCCATAACTTTTCATTAATCAACATATCAAATCTTAAGCTCTCAATAGACCCTCTCTAAATGTAGGAGCTTCTTTTTTTATCATTTCAAAAACCACATTTCTACTGAACATTCATTCTGCCCTAACCAGACTGCAGGCCCTGTCTATCTATCTATTTCATTAGGCAGCCATGGTCTTCCCTATAATCATCCTATCAGAGGATAATCTTACCAGTCAGCCAGCATGACTCTTTTTTCTCATTTCTCTTGCATATTTCCTTTCCCTCTCTAGGAACGACCTCTGCTTCAGAGGCTCATGTTATCATGTTTCCCCAACTCTAAAAACAAACAAATTTGATATTCTTCCATTGATAGTGCTGTACTACTCTTGTCCATTTAAACCAGTCTGACCTAGCTGCCCACCATCATACTCCTGCAGGTCTGTAAAGGCACACACAAACCCTTGCTGTCTATATACTCTGAAGATATAGCTCCACTCATCCCACCAGCTCTGTGGACTCAGCATTTGAACTTGTCCCCTTCAGTGACCCTAACAAAGTTGAGTTGATGGACCTCACTACCTTGTGCCACTTCTGTCCCTTCTCCTGGCCTCTGAGCCAGTTCCCCATCAGGTACATCAAAACTGTCACCAAATGATGACTTCATCAACAAGGACTTGTGCAGAGACATAGAACAAGTCGTGGCTCAGTTTCCACAGAAACCAGGTCTCCTGACATCCATCACATGCTTCCTTTATCTTACCCTGCATCCCAGCACAGATTTCAACACCTTATAAGGTCTTAAAAAAGACTATGTCAATCAATTTATAAAAGAGCTAAGTGATGTCCAGAGACATCATGTTCTTCAAAGGATAAACATGATTCTTAAGGATTAATATTTTTAGTTCATAATCCATCTGCCTATTTCTGAGAAGATAAAAGAGGTAATCGGACTTTATTTTCTGAATTTTATTGTGTTTTCACTTGTTTGTTTATGCACTATTGGATAGAACTAGAATTGTTACTGTTTCTATAAGCATCATGCTATGGCTAAGCAACAAGCAGTGGGACTACCATATTGTCTCCTCAGGAACTATTTTAAGGCACTGCATGGCAGTGGGTAACAATGCAATACAACCAAAGTGCTGTATTGGGGTCCCTGGTTTTACGTTAAATTGTTTATTATTTGTTTGTGGAATAGATTTAATAGAGGCTGAATGATTATGCTATCGAATTGACTTCTGGAAGGAAAAAATGAAAGGCTTATCATCATCATTACTATTAGTAGTAGTAGTAGTAGCAGTAGTAGTAGTAGTGCTGGACATTGAACCCAGGGGCATTCTACCTTGGAGCTACACCCCAAGGACCCCCCTTTTATTTTTTGAAACAAGGTCTCCCTTAGTTGTTGAGAGTCTTGCTAAGTTGATGAGGCTGGGTCTTGAACCTGTGATCCTCTTGTCTCGGCCTCTCAAGTACTGGATTACAGGCATGTGCCACCACACCTGACTAAAAGGCCTACTTTTTATGAATTGCAGTCACTGTAAATAAGCAGAGACCTTCTGACAGAACCACCCTAAAATATAAATACACACTTAAGTGAGGTTAAACAAACCATCCTGCTACCTCTTGTTGAACAAATATAGTAAAATATACATGGATAGTACAAAAAGCAATAATTTCTTTCACTACATAAAAGGTACAAATATAATTTGAATTCAAAATAATATAAATTATCTACATCACATGCTTGTAAAATTATGAGTGACTTTCTATAATCATTCGAATTTTTAATGTTTCCAAAATAAGTATTATTATTTGCAATAAAAATATTTTGGTAATTATTTTATCCAATATTTACATGGTCAAACCACAAAGTAAGCTCTAAAAGTAAGTATGTAGTATGTAGATTTTTTATAAGTATGTAGCTTTTTCTAATCACTACAAAAAATTAATTATTTTCACATTTGGTAAAATCTTAATAGCTTACAATAATTTACATAATATATTTTCATAGAGAATAAACAGTACAGAAAAGTGTTTATAAATGCACTCATTTAATTGGAAACTGTTTTAAGTGAAAGCAATTAAGTATGCCAAATCAGTGCTATTTTGTGCAAAAGAAATGTATGACTGTGCTTTAGAAAGGTCTGCTTTTCCAGCAGAATTATGTTTAATTACCCAAAATAATTAAATGATACTTTTCCACTTTTATTTCTCAAAATATTTTATGATTTCTAAAACTAGAGCTTGGATCGTTCTTCCTAAACTTGTCCACATTCTGAGTTCTGACCCTCTGAGTTGTGACAGCAACATTCTTTTACTTATACAAATCAGAAATCTAGGAGTCGTCCCTTATACCTCTCTCTTTCTTAACAACGTAATATTAAGAATTAATATTAACAATACATTAACTGTCAACACTATAATATTAATCCTGATCATTTCTTACCTCCTAAAATTTATTCATTTCTCACATCTTCTGTTTCTCTCTCTCTCACCACTATGATCCTGGTACACAGCTATCATATTATCTGCTATTAGGTCTGTGCAATAGCCTTCTAATTGATGGTCCAAAGCCATTCATTCCGTGTTCTTTAAAACAAGCACCAACACTCTATTTCTTGCAGTATTTGTTTGGGATCAACCCAAAGTCCCAGACTCTCCCTGGAGGCGAATATGATTTGAGACTCATACCACACAACACTTGTGTACACTAGCCCATGTGCTTGGAACCTGGAGGTCTTGGCAGATCTGGGGTTCTAGATATCAAGGTGACTTTCTGAGTTGGTAGAAGGCTAGTCCACCAGCTGCAGTTCACCAAGTGCCAGAAACTCTGTGACCAGATGCAAGTGCTGTATCAAAGAACTATCTAATTTGTCATCCACATTGTCCTTCCACCTTTCTAATGATCACAATTTTCATACAGGTGAACACTTGAAAAACTTGCCGGGCGTGGTGGCGCACGCTTGTAATCCCAGTACTTTGGGAGGTGGAGACCTGAGGATCCGGGTTCGTGGCCAGCCTCAGCTCTCTCACTCTCTCTCTCACCCTGTCTCTCTCTCTCTCTCTCTCTCTCTCTCTCTGTCTCTCTCTCTCTCTACTTAGTGAGGCCCTCCGCAACTTCGTGAGACCTGGTTTCAAAATAAAGTATAAAAATAGGGCCGGGGGTGTAACGCGGAGGTAGAACACCCCTGGGTTCAATCCCTGGTACTGCAAAAAAAAAAAAGAAAAAACTTGTACAATGAACACTTAGATATTCTCTCAGATTCCATAATTCTTAACACTTTTCTATATTTATTCATCTCTACTTCCATCTCATATTTATCATTGCTTTAAATCATTTGGAAGTAAGTTGATATATCAGGTTTCACCCTTAAACATGTCATCTTCTAAGAACAGGCTTGTTATCAAACCTGTAAAAATTAATAACACCATAAAAAATTCTAATATCCCCAGTTTTTCACAGAAAAGTGTGTCATAGCTTTTTAAAACCAAAATGCAATCAGGATTTTCACAGGATCTTTTGCTGTTACATTTCTTTAACCTCTTTTAATACTGAATGGCCTCACCAGCTTTTTATCTATCATAACAAATTTCTGAAACATGTAGTCCAAGATTCTGGTAGAACATGCCACCTTCTGGTGTCAGTGAACTCACCCTCCATTTCATTTATTCTCTTTTTTTTTTCTTGCGATACTGGGGATTGAACCCAGGGGCTTTCTACCTCTGAGCTACATCCCCGGCCCAATTTTTTATACTTTATTTTGAAACCGGGTCTCACGAAGCTGCAGAGGCCTCATTAAGTAGCTGAGGCTGGTGGTGAACTCGATCCTCCAGTCTCCGCCTCCTAAGTACTGGGATTACAAGCGTGCGCCACCACTTCCGGACTTCATATATTCTCTTACAAACTCAGAGTTAGCTCTAGGGCTTGATTATAGTCAAGTTAAACACTCTTTTGGAGCTTTTGCATAAACACTTCATATATGCAATTGAGGTATTTCATATTGAATCACATGACAAAACCCATGATCCCAGCTTGTCCCACCATGCATGACATTTAAAACCAATCCCTTGGTTAAAGTGGTGATCCTCAGACCCCGTATCTGGGAAGTCACAGTTTTTCTTCTCTTATTAGTCAACAGTCTTTTGGGTGGCATTTTGGTATTGATCTAACAGGTGTGGCTTCTGTTATTGATACCCCAGTCAGTTACACTATTGGAAAATGTAGAAATGGAAGCTGTCCATCATTCTTTCTACCTATAATAGCTGGCATTTTTATGTAAGAAGGGTTTTCCTCCACTCTGCCTGCTATAGTTTGGATCTTAACTATTCTCCAAAGGTCCGTGTGGCAAAGACTTGGTCCCCAGCTTGGTGATATTGAGAGGTGGTGGAACCTTTAAGAGGCAGGGCCTACTGGGAGGTCCCCCAGGTAACTGAATTCATGCTCTTGAAGAAGACAGAGGGACCCGGCCCCTTCCTCTTGCTCTCCTTTGCTTCCTGGCCACGAGGTGAGCAGTTTTGCTCTCCCACGGGCTCCTGCCATGATGCTCTACCTCACCATAGGCTCAGAGGAACAGGTCCAACTGATCATAGACTGGAACTTCTAAAACTGTGAGCCAAAATATTCCCTTTCTCTTGATCAGCTGATTGTCTCGGGTAGTTTTTATAGTGATGGGAAGCTAGCACAGCACCCCCGCCCCCAGCATCACTATGGATCTGTGGAATTTAATTTCTTCCATTTGTGTTACAGAGAATCACAATCATCATTCTGCAGCCTTTACTAATGCCTCTAACCCATACTCTATAATGCAACCAAAGCCTTCTTTATAAAATCTCACTCACTCTCTGTCCCTCTCATTTTAACACTTTAAGAGCTTCCCATTGCTTTTGTAGAACAAAGGCAAAAAAAATAAATTAACATGACCTACAAGTGCCTGCTATCCCAGGCCCTACCTGCCTGGCCAGCTCTATTGCACTTACTGCCTTACTTTGCTCTCAGGGTTCCATGCAGTGCACCACGCTCCCTGCCCTGCAAAGTGTGCATACCACCCAGAATTCCTCCCCAAGCACCTCTGCTGGCTTGGCTTCTGCTCATCAGCTTTGTCATCTATCAAACCTCTCCTCATAGAAACCTTTTAAACAATTTTCTAACTTTGAAGCACTTAAGACAGCTGGATTTTATATTTATTTGCACGGTTATTTGACTTATCCCTGTCTTAACTTGACTGCAAGCAACACAAGTGTAAGAATATGAGTCTGCACTTGCCAATCTACCTATCTGATCACTGTAAGCAAGGAAATTAAAGAAAATGAAAAAGAAACCTAATGACCTCCACCAAATTCTTCACAAAATATAAAATAGACAGGCTATTTTATTAAGGCTCTACTATGTACTCTAAAGGTCTTGAGAGAGAGAGAGAGAGAGAGAGAGAGTGTGTGTGTGTGTGTGTGTGTGTGTGTGTGTGGTG